>PISX010001996.1:11048-95485 GCA_004024625.1 Mellivora capensis | reverse complement strand
GTATATTTGATGAAGTTCAGGAATGTTCCCTCTATCCCTGTACTTTGAAGCGTTTTAATCAGGAACGGATGCTGGATTTTGTCAAATGCTTTTTCTGCATCAGTTGCGAGGACCATGTGATTCTTCTCTCTTCTCATTGATTTGTTCTATCACATTGATTGATTTGCGAATGTTGAACCCTCCTTGTAACCCAGAGATGAATCCCACCTTGTCATGGTGGATTTTTGTTTGTTTGTTTGTTTTCACGTTTTTTTTTAAATTTTTTTAAAATTTCATTTCTTTTCAGCGTAACAGAATTCATAGTTTTACAGCACACCCAGTGCTCCATGCAATGCGTGCCCTCCATAATACCCACCACCTGGCTCCCCCAACCTCCCACCCCCCGCCCCTTCAAAACCCT
The DNA here is from genome assembly GCA_004024625.1 of Mellivora capensis. Lineage (NCBI taxonomy): Eukaryota > Metazoa > Chordata > Mammalia > Carnivora > Mustelidae > Mellivora > Mellivora capensis. The sequence goes on along the minus strand of PISX010001996.1, from coordinate 95,085 downwards.
CAGGTGGTTTTTCAGAGTCCATAGTCTCTCATGGTTCATCTACCCCCAATTTCTCTCAGCTCCCTTCTCCTCTCCATCTCCCCATGTCCTCTGTGTTATTTGTTATGCTCTGCCAATAAGTGAAACCATGGTGGATTTTTTATAAATTTGTTGGTCTCTTGTAAATTATCCAATTTAAATCTCTTGTCTGTTGGTTCCTGTTTTGTTAGTTTGACAGTGCACTTTATATATTTTAGATTTAGCTTTGTCTTCTGCATTTGAAATGATTTTTCAAATCTGTCATTTGATTTGAATTTGTTTAGGTCTTTTCTCAATCAGTAACATTACATTTTTTTTGTTTAGTAAATATATCTGTTTTCTAGTTCTATAGTCTCATTTAAGAAGGTCTTGTCCCCTAGCTTTTATATCTTCTAGACTTTTTATGAGATATAATCTTTTAATATTAAAGATTTATAAGTATTGGATAGTCTAGAATTTTCAAAAAATGATTTAAAATGGAGGTACCTTTTTTGTGTTTCCTCTAGATGGAGGGACAGTTGTGGTAGATCTATCTATTTAGATAGGGGGTAGAGGTGGGAAGGGTAGAGGGAGAGGGAAGGAGAGCATATCATGCTGACTCCACTCTTAGCCTAGAGCCTGAGGAGGGTCTCAGTAGCCTGACCCTGAGATCATGACTTGAGCTGAAATCAAGAGTCTGATGCCTGACCAACTGAGCTACCCAGGTGCTGCAGTGGTAGATCAATTTAAAACATAATTCATCGTTTTCTCCCAGAATTAAACTGAGGGTGTTTATTAAAGGTGACCTTTGTTTTGTAGATAAAAATATTTCCATATAAAGATGTGGAGAAGTTTTCGTATTAATAAATATTAGGTACCTTCTATTTTCTTGGGGTTATTAAAAGAGTGTTTGTATGGGGTGGTGGTGGCAGTAGCAGCAGTAGCAACAGTGACAGTAGCACAGTTTCGACATGGTCACTGCTTTTTAGGGATGAAGCATTCATTTGTGATGATGGCAACAGGACCAGAAAGCACAAAAAGCTGAAGTCTGCTGATGGCTCTGTCACTAATAGTATGATGGGTTTCTGGCACTTAACTAAACAGTGCTTTGGCTTAATTTCCTCTGAATCAGAATAAGAAAGTTGAACCCAGTGATTGCCAGAGCCTTTTCTAGTTCTTAAACATGATAGCAGGTTGTCCAGTTTCTTGTAAAACCCAGCTATCTCAGGTTAGCTTCTGCCAGAACAAAAACCCATAGCTTATGAAGAGAGAGAAGGAGCAAGGGAGTGGGTGAGAGAAAGAGAAAAAATATGAGTGGGAATAATTGTGTAGACTGAATTTAGCCAATTTTGAATAAAGGCAAAGGAGACCTGGCCTTAACTTCAGTGTGGTAATCATATCCTTATATCTGTCTCACTAATTGAAGGCTCTGAGTAGTATATTTCTTGCTGTGATTGGCATCCTGCTCTGAGCTTCTTATCAACATCTTCTCTGAATTATGGCAATGGGACAGGGATTTGAAAACTCATTTTGATGGAAAAAATGAATCACTTCATAGCTGAAAACCTATCAAACTACTTAAAGTGGATATCATGACATTTTGCAGGTAAACAGATATCTCCCCTGAGCTCTCACATTGACCTCACAAGAGGTATTCAGGGTTTAATCACAATAAATACAACACATGTAGCTTAAGTTTTATAACCACCATTTTTATTTAATAGTAACTTGCTAGATTATTTGTGATTAAATCATTTTAATAAACAATCAGTATGATCAAAGGATTAATTTTAGTGCCTTTTTGCATTATGCAAAAAACCTATGAAAAATTATTTATCCTTGGAAAACAATTTAAAAGATAGTCTCTTTTAATGTCATAAATTATGTATATAATACTTTATAGGCACATCTGTCTGGCATAGACATATTTGAAGCAGATTTAGGTATTGAGATAAAGAAATAACTCTGTCATTCAAAACTATTAAAAACTAATGAGGTACTATACAGTGTGTAACTGAAAATAATAATAAAAAGACCATGCATACATCCTGTGACTTGTCAAAATTCCCTCCTGGATCTGTTTATGATTCCTACCTGTACCTATTTTTAATACAATGATTGCAAGATAAGGATTCTTTTATTTTTTTTTTAAGATTTTATTTATTTGTCAGAGAGAGAAAGAACACAGGCAGGCAGGCAGAGTGGCAGGCAGAGGCAGACAGAGAAGCAGGCTCCCAACTGAGCAAGGAGCCTGATGCTGGACTTGATCCCAGGACCCTGGGATCATGACCTGAGCTGAAGGCAGCGGCTTAACCGACTGAGCCACCCAGGCATCCCAAGGATTCTGTCTTTAAATGCAATATCTGATTTTAGACTGGATCCTGTATAGGAGGGGGAAAATGCCATAAAGGACTTGGAGTTATTGACAAAACTGGAATATGGATAAAAAATTAAAGTGCTCTGTAAAAAAAAAAAAAAAAAACTATTAAAACACCATACAGAAATAAGTTCAAGTTTGTGTAAATGACAGTTTGTGGGAATCTCATATATTTGAATTATAAAAACAGAAACGGAAGTAGCCATGTAGATAAAGGAAAGGCTTCCCCGTTATGCAAAACCATAGAATACTGTTCAGAAATCAGCTAAAGCACAAAAATTATAGTTCATTGGGAATCTCAGAATACAGATTTTATCCTCACCCTTTTTTATTCAGTGAGTTTACTAGCTGTAAAGCATTGACCAAATTCTTTGTCCATTTTTATGGTCTGATGTTTCTTGAGTATTATTATCTGTTGTGTCATTGTCCCATCTTAAGATTTTACTCATAAATACAAAGGCCACAGATAGTCCATAGATCATGTAGTACCTTGAGCCTGAGAATGGGGTCCTGCTTGGGTTCCATTAGAAATTACCTATCTCATAGCTCACTGAAAACTAGCACGGTATAGTATACTCTGTACTCTATTTAATCTTTTAAAAATTATGCCTTTTGTTTTTCTGGTTGTATCAAATAAAAATTCAACACACTCAGCAGAGTGTTACATACAGAGTAGGTGTTCAGTATGTGTGTTGGCTGCCATTTTAAATGTGGGCATTAGGTTTTCTAAGCTTCAACAAAATGAGAGGTTGTTTCTAAATTGTTACCCCGATAAGAGCATGTCTACAGAGTGGTGAAAACATATTTTGAAATGAATAAGCTGATACATATGGATGTGGTTGATAATTCTTAAAAGCCTAACTAGATTTACTCCGACAGACATTATATCCAAACATTTTCTTTCAACTGCATCCTCTCTCTTGTAGCAGAGGAGGACTCCAGCCAACAAAGTTAATTAGTGCAAGATTAAGATGGCCTCAGCAGGTGGCTGGTTCAGACTCTTTCTTCTCTCCGTTAGTCAAAGCTTCATGGTTGGAGAAGGGCTTGAGTAGTCTTGTCTTACTGACAGCTGTCGACTGTTAATGGACCATATGCAATGATGGGTAAAGTTGCGATCAACTGTCGACGAACCATATTTAAATGGTGAACAGAGTGACAGTTGAATATTTAGAAGGCAACAAAAGACCTTCATTGTTGGACTGGGAGTCAGAACCTTAAAATGATTTTAAGAAAGGGTAGTTAAAAATAGATTGTTAAAGCTATGTTATAGTCATCATAAACTTAACTCCCATCACCCTTTGACAGTCATTTTAGGAGTCTGAAACAGCTGTGCCAAAAGAAACTCTCCTTCATGACATCTTAAGAAACCTGACATGGAAGTCTGTATATCCCATGAGACCTGCTTTTTCTGTTTCATTGATGAAAAAGCAATTGATAATAATAAATTAATTGTCAAACTTAACTATCTTGAAAAATTAAAAGTATTTTTTAAAAATATGGTGGGTTTCTGAATTCAGTTGCACAGGTAGAAAAAAATAGTGCTTCCTTCAGCAGCACATATACTAAAATTTGAATGAAATGAAGAGTATGGGAAGATTTAAAAAAATGCTCTTTGTGGGATACCTTTTACATACTTATAAGAGCATAATGTTTTACAAGTCGAGATGGTGAAGAAGTAGCTACTCAACTTAAGGAGAGGTGTTTAAAGCTTGTTTCTAACCTGCATAGTCATAAAGTAATGTAGCAATGATAATTGTCAATATAGTTAACGGGCACTTTGGATGTTACTTGTTTTATCCTCTCATTAAGTGAGTACTATCATTATCCTTATTTTTTTAAATTATTTATTTATTTGACAGAGAAATCACAAGTAGGCAGAGAGGCAGGCAGAAAGAGAGAGGGGGGAAGCAAGCTCCCTGCTGAGCAGAGAGCCCGATTCGGGGCTCGATCCCAGGACCCCGAGATCATGACCTGAGCCGAAGGTAGAGGCTTAACCCACTGAGCCACCCAGGTACCCCCATTATCTTTATTTTACAAACAAGGAATCTGAAGCCCAAGGAAATTGAATACTTTGCTGAAGGTTAGAAAGCTCTGGTTTTAACTCCAGTCTAGCTCCTAAGCTGTGCACTAAACTGGGTATGATTAGTTTAAAAGTGAATTAATCTTGCCTAATTTAGAACATTTTTCTAGTGGTTGGATGAGCTATTCTACTGACATCCATGGAACATGGTATATACTTGAAAAATTGTTGCTCAATATAAAAGTGATTGAAATATGAATGTGTGAAATCTGTGTGTAAAGAAGGCATTGCTTTTGCTTTGATAGGCCACAGAAGGCAGTTTTTTGTCTGCAAAATGGGATTGAGACCTAAACAATATTATACCTTATTAAGACTCAAAACTATTTATTTGATCTGAATTATCTTAGTATCTTTCTCCATTCTTATAGTAAGAGTACATATTTTAATTGATCAGCCTGGAGTCTCCTCTTTATGCCTAATTCTCTTGTCCCTTTGTCAGATTCACTGAACTTTGGGTACCTGTTCATAGCTAGGTTCAGTTTAGCTGGTTAACTTTCCAAGGTATTTCCTAATGAAGCTCTTAGGAAGGCAAGCTAAAGAGTCACACTTTTACCTGTGTGCACTTGAGCAAGTTAACACATTTTAAGACCAGTTTCCTCAGGGGGTAATGATAGTACTTAGCTCACAAAGTTGATGTAAATATTCCAGGAGGTAATCTTTGTGAAAGTGGCATATAATAAGTGTTCAATAAATGTCAGCAATGATGATGATAATGGTGTTGGTGTTGAAAAAGATGATAATTTAGAGAAAAATCTTAGTTTTGCAATGTTTGTAGGATTGTTAACTTCTCTTGAAAAGGTTACACTGTATAAATACAGATCCTGGGATAGGAGACTGATAGTAGAGGTTTTATGGGGGATAGGCAGTTCTTTTCTCAGTACTTACTCCTCACAAGAATACATTATGTTTAACCATCAGAGAAGCTATCACTCCAAAATGAGTTATAACTGTGGCTGATAAATTAAAATGCCTTTGTCAGTACACTGTTTTCTGTAATTAGCCAACCACGTCCTCCCCATGAATTAGAATAAACAAAATCACCTTATCTGTCTGGTCTAAAATAAACCACTCTGCTACTTTTTTTCATAAGAAAAGGTGGAGGGACTTCTGAAGTTTTGTCTCTGACTACTGCTGTCAATAAATGTCACTACCACTAGCTTTTCTCTAATTTTTATTTTCCTTATAACCTCCCTCCCTACATCCCATCTTCCCTACTTAGCTTGCTTGCTTTTCTGTCCATTCAAGTTTCCATTTGCTTTAAGGACTATTAGCAATGAATGAGTAGTGGTGGTTGTGAAGCCTTATCTAATAGTAGAAGTAGGAAATAGTCTATAATGGGGTATCCTAAAATGATTATTGCAATTAACTCTCTTTCCATGAAATAATAGGTACCACTCAAGTGAAAAGTGACTTAGTCACAAATACTCCATACATAAAGACTCTTGAGTATTGTTTACCCTATTCTTACACCTTGAGATGGCTCTAAGCCTTCTCTAATCTATGAAGGTGTGGAAAATAATATTACCTGTACATTTTTTCCCTCAAGAGATTATATGTCTACTTGCATCCTCCCTTTTTTCTGCTGTTCATTTTCCCCCACCCAGTTAATGAAACCTTAAGCAATTTCCCTTTCTTATCCCTCTTTATGTTCCAAATCTCAGAGTAATATTATTTCCACTTTGGTTTATATCTTCATTCATACACATGCAACCTCTTAATGTAATAGGGAAATATTGTAGCTCCTGGGGAACCAGGGATATATCCTACAAAAAGGTCACTTCTCTCATGGAATTTGCTTTCAGGTAGGGAGGTGGTTCAGACAAAGGTAAAAGCTAGTGATATACAAGAAGCCTAATATTAAATAAGACAGTATAATGGAGGGTGGTTAGGTAGGCAGGCTTTCTTTGGGGAGGTTAAATTTGAGCCCAGACTTACATAAGAAATAGCCAGACAGGGAAAGAAATGCAAAGGCCTTATAGTAGGGGCTACTTGGCAGGTTTGAGTAATAGAAAGAAGACTGTGACTGGAGCATGGAAGGTAAGATTAAGAATGCTGGATATTCAGAGTATAACAGTACTGCAACAGAACTATAGTCTTAAGGTAGGTCCTTTTGGGCATTGGCAATGAGCTAGCCTTTTGTTCTAACTAAAATAGGAGTCCATTGAAAGATTGTAAGTAGCATGTGTGGCATAATTTCATTTGTCACTTGAGAGGTCACTTTGATTTCTTTTTGAACATATTTTGTAGCAAATTAGAGTGGCTATAGTGGGATGTGATGGAGAGTTTTAATTACCTTGGTGTAGGATGATATTGTAATTAGAAATTGACACATCTAGGATATATTTTGATGGTAAAGCTAAAGGGACTAGCTGATTATTTTTTATAAACAGAATATAATCCAATAGAGTTACCTTAATTATATTTGATCTAACCACAGTTCCAATGACAAATTTGAATCAGGGAATGGAACCCAACTATTGGATGGAAATTCTTACCATACAAAAATAAACAGTGTAGTCAACCTACAAAACATGTAGTCAATGTAGTCAAAAACATTTGAAATTATGAATCCCCTTTAAAATGTCTGCAAGATTTTTTTGTCATACTGACCTGCATCTTTTGATTAAATAAAACTTTCTGTTAAGATAAATTATTGGTATTTTGAAAAAAAAATCTCAATTATTTTTATTTTATTTTTATATAATTATTTTAAAAAGACACTATTAGGGTGCGCCTGGATGGCTCAGTGGGTTAGGCCTCTGCCTTTGGTTCAGGTCATGATCCCAGGGTCCTGGGATTGAGCCCTGCATCTCTGCCGAGCAAAGAGCCCGCTTCCCCATCTCTTGCTCTGCCTGCCTCTCTGCCTACTTGTGATCTCTATCAAATAAGTAAATAAAATCTTTTACAAAAAGACATTATTAGCTATGGAATGGATAAAGAAGGTAACATAAATATAGACATGTGAATTATTTTTATTTTATTTTTATGTAATTATTTTAAAAGATGCTATTAGCTACAGAATGGATAAAGAAAGTAACAAATGTAGATATGTGAGTTAGGCACTATAAAAGTCTCTGATATAAATATGAATAATGCACATTCCCTGTACACAAGGATCTGTATTCTAATATGGTGGCTAACATTAAAACAATAGTTTTAATAGACATTCCAGTGTATCTCAGGGGGCAGAGATAATTATTGAGGGGTCCTGGCTAATGATGCATTTCTAGAAATAGAAATTTATTTGTTATACTGGTGGGCATAAAAAGACCAGTAGGGACCGTTGCACAGAGGCCTGTGAAGATTATAATGATCCAGTAGCTACAACTCATAGAATTTTGATAAATAAGTGAATGAAGTAGTCCTACTTACTTTTGCTTTTACTTTTGTTGCTTTTGTATGTAGTGTCAGGTTGAAGAAATTATTGCCAGTGTTTTCTTCTAGGAGTTTTATGGCTTGAGGTATTACCCTCAAGAGTAATCCATTTTGTTATGTTTCTTTTTTAATTCTTACAGTTTTTTTTCCATTTCTATTTTTATTTTTTTTTACTTTTTTTTTTAAATTTCCTTTCAGCATAACAGAATTCATAGTTTTTGCACCACACTCAGTGCTCCATGCAACGCGTGCCCTCCATAATACCCACCACCTGGCTCTTACAGTTTTTACATTTTTTATTTTATTAATATTTCAAGTTTTCATGTAAATTTTAGTTAACATAAGTGTAGTACTAGTTTCAGGGGTATAATTTAGCAGTTCATCACTTACATAGAGCACTCAGTGCTCATCATAGCAAGTTGCCCTGCTTAATTCACATGACCCATTTAGCCCATCCTCCACCCATCTCCCTCCAGCAGCTCTCAGCTTGTTCTTTATCCTTAAGAGTCTCTTATAGCTTGCTTTCCTCTTTCTCCCTCTCTTTTTCCCCCTTCCCATGTATTCATCTGTTTTGTTTCTTAAATTCCACATATGAGGAATGAAATCGTATGGTATTTGTCTTTCTCTGACTTATTTCACTTAGCATAATACACTCTAGCTCCATCAACATCATTGCAAATAGCAAGATTTCATTCTTTTTGGTGGCTGAGTAATATTCCATTATGCCATTCTTTTTCCAATGGTTTGGTTGAATCAGGTTGCACATGTGGTCCATACAGTGCGGCTTTTCAATTTGTTATTTCCTCCTCTTCTCTTGACTCTTTCAAAATCTTTTTTATGGAAACATACAGAAGTAGAGAGAATACTATGTAGTATGTAGAAGTAGAGAGAATATAATGACTTCCTGTGTACTATAACCAGCATCAACATTTACCACTTCTCTGCCAGTCTTAGTTCATCAAACCTCTACCCCATCAACAGATCACTTTTTAACAAATCCTTACTAACAGATCATTTTATATGTATTTCAGTATGTATGTCTAAAAAATAAGGATGTAAAAAATTAACTCTGATACCATTTTCATCCCAAAAAGTTAGTATTTACTTAATATCATTAAGTATTCTATCAATGTTCACATTTCCCCAAATGTCTTAAAATTTCCTTTTCAATTTATAGTTTATTGAAATGGGATCCAGATAAGGTTCCTACATTGTGAGTTAATTTTTGTGAATGGTATAAGATAGTGGTTGAGTTTTATTCTTTAGCATGGCTGTCCAGTTTTCCTGTCATTACTTATAGCAGAGACTGTCCTTTCCACTTTGTATATTCTTGGCTCCTTTGTTGTAAATTAATTGGCCATATATATCTGGGTTTATTTCTAGGGTCTGTATCTTGTTGCATTAAGCTGTGTGTCTGTTTTTATGGCAATAGTATACTGTTCTTTAAATTCAAGTCTAATTAACATTCATTGTGATACTACTTTCAGACAGTTAATTATTCAACAATTCTATACATTACTCAGTGTTCATCAGGATAAGTATACTCCTAATCCCCTTCACCTATTTCACCTAAAACCCCATCTACCTCCTCTCTGGCAAATGCCTCTTGGTTCTTTAAGAGTCTGGTATTTTTTTGTTTGTTTGTTTCTTTTTCTTTTTTTTTTAAAGATTTTATTTATTTGAGAGAGAGAGAGATCACAAGTAGGCAGAGAGGCAGGCAGAGAAGGGGGGAAGCAGGCTCTCCGCTGAGCAGAGAGCCTGATGCGGGGCTCAATCCCAGGATCCTGAGACCATGACCTGAGCCGAAGGCAGAGGCTTAACCCACTGAGCCACCCTGGTGCCCGTGTTTTTTTGTTTATTTCTTTGTTCATTGTTTCTTAAATTCCATATATGAGGGAAATCATATGGTGTTTGTTTTTCTCTGACTTATTTCCCTTAGTATTTTATCCTCTGGGTCCATCTGTGTTGTGGCAAATGGCAAGATTTCATTACTCTTTATGGCTGAGTAACAGAAATGCCACACTGTTTTTAATTACTGTAACACTACAATATATCTTAAACTTAGAGTGTGATGCCTCCAGCTTTGTTCTCCTTTCTCAAGATAGCTTTGGCTATTCAAGGTTTTATATGGTTCCATACAAATTCTATGATTATTTGTTCTGTTTCTTTGAAAAATGCTGTCTAGATTGCTTTGGGTAGTATGGACATTTTAATAGTATTGATCCTTGCAACTCATTAGCATGGAATATCTTTCCATTAGTTTGTATCTTCAGTTTCTTTCATTAATGTTTTACATTAAGTTTTTGATATATATGTCTTTCACCTCCTTAACTAAATTCATTACTAAATATTTTTCTTGGGTGCAATTATAAATGGAATTGTTTTCTTCATTTCTTCCTGCTACTTCAGTATTAGTATATAGAAGTGCAACAGGTTCTTGTGTATTGATTTAGTATCCTACAATTTTAGTGAATTTATTCTTTTTTAAAAGTCAATTATCATATGGTTTCACTTATTTGCAGAGCATAACAAATAACACGGAGGACATGGGGAGATGGAGAGGAGAAGGGAGTTGAGGGAAATTGGGGGGGAGATGAACCATGAGAGACTGTGGACTCTGAAAAACAACCTGAGGGTTTTGAAGGGGCAGGGGGTGGGAGGTTGGGGGAGCCAGGTGGTGGGTATTATGGAGGGCACGCATTGCATGGAGCACTGGGTGTGGTGTAAAACTATGAATTCTGTTATGCTGAAAAGAAATAAAAAAAAAAGTTTTTATTATGCTAGTCACTGTACAGCACGTCATTAGTTTTTGATGTAGTGTTCCATGATTCATTGTTTGCATATAACACCCAGTGCTCCATGCAATCCATGCCCTCCTTAATATCCACCACCAGGCCAACCCATCCCCCCATTGCTCTCCCTGCTAAAACCCTCAGTTTGTTTTTTTTGGAGTTCACAGTCTCTTGTTTCTTTTCCCCCTCTGATTTCCCCTTCATTTCCCCCTTCCTTCTCCTAATGTCCTTCATGCTATTCCTTATATTCCGCAAGTAAGTGATACCATATGATAACAGACTTTCTCTGCTTGTGTTCTAACAGTTTTTGATGGGGTTTTGAAGATTTCCTATGTATAATATGTCATCTGCATATAGTGACAGTTTTGCTTCTTTCCAATTTGGATGCCCTTCCTTTCTTTTTTCTTGCCTACTTGCTTGGCTAGGACTTTCCATCATATGTTGAAAAAAAGTGTTGAGAATGGACATTTTTGTCTTATTCCCGATTGAAGAGGAAAGACTTGGAGTTTTCACCATTGACTTTGATGTTAGGTGTGAGCTTGTTGTATATATGGCCTCGCCTTTATGTTGTTGAGGTATCCTCCCTTTATACCTACTTTGTTGAGAGTTTGTATCATGTATGGACGTTAAATTTTGTCAAATGGTTTTTCTTCATCTGCTGAGATGATCATATCATTTTTGTCCTTTGTTTTGTTAATGTGGTGTGTCACATTGACTGATGTGTGGATATCATACTATGCTTTCATTCCTGGAATAAATCTTGCTTGATTATGGTATATGATCCTTTAAGGCATCATTGAATTGGGTTTGCTGATACTTTGTCAGGGATTTTTGCATCTATGTTCATCAAGGACATTGGTCTATAATTTTCTTTTCTTGTGGCATCCTTGTCTGGCTTTGGTATCAGGATAATTCTGGCCTCATAAAATCAGTTTGGTAGAGTTCCCTTCTTTTCTCTTTTTGGGAGAGTTTGAGAATGTTAGGTATTAATTCATCTTTGGGTGTTTGGTAGAATTCACCAGTGAAGCTGTCTGGTGGGAAGTTTTGGATTACTGTTTCAATCTCCTTACTAGTAATTTCTCTGCTTTGATTTTCTATTTCATTATGTTTCAGTCTTAGTAGATGTATGCTTCCCAGAATGTGTCCACTTCTTGTAGGTTTTCCAATTTTTTGGTGTATAATTGTTCATAGCAGTCTCTTGATCCTTTGTGTTTTTGGAGTATCAGTTGTAACACCTCCTCCTTCATTTCTGATTGATTTTGAGTCCTCTCTTTCATCTTGTTGAGTCTAGCTAAAGGCTCCATCTACTAAAAAGCCTCTACACATCAAAGGAAACCATCAACAATATGAAAAGGGAACCTACTGAATGGGAAAGAAATATTTATAAATCATAAATCTGATAAGGGCATAATAAACAAAATATATAAGGAACTCATATGACTCAGTAGCAAAAAACACACCTCACAATCCAATAAAAAAATGGGCAGGATGGGGTGCCTGACTAGTTCAGTTGGTAGAACATGTGACTCTTGGTCTTGGAGTTTTGAGTTCGAATCACCTATTGGGTGTAGAGATTATTTAAAAATAAAATCTTTTAGAAAAATAAGCAGATGATCAGAATAGACATTTTTCCAAAGAAGACATACTGATGGCCAGTAGACACATGAGAAGATACTCAGCATCATTAATCATTAGGGAAATGCACATAAAAACCCCAGTGAGTTTACCTCATACCTGTTACAATGGCTATTATCAAAGAGACAAATAATAAGTGTTGGCTAGGATGTGGAGACGAGGGAACAATTGTGTACCATTAGTGTGGATGTAAAATGGTGAAGCCACTGTGGAAAACAGTGTAGAAGTTCCTCAGAGGGTCAAAAATAGAACTGACATATGGTTATCAATTCCACTTGGTATTTGGAGAAAATGAAAGCATTAAGTCAAAAAGATAAATACACTCCCATGTTCATTACAACATTATTTATGGTATCCAAGATAGAGAAACAACCTAAGTGTCCATTTGTGGATTAATGGATGAAGAAATTGTGGTAGATATGTATAATGGAATATTATTCAATTATAAAGAATGTAATCTCGCCATTTCCGGCAACATGGTTGGGCTTCAAGGACATTGTGCCAACTGTCATAGAGAGAAAGACAAATATTGTGTGGAATCTAAAACACAGAATCCCACTTAACTCCCCACCCCGAAAAGATGACAGTGAACAGAGAACAGATTGGTACTGGCTACAGTTAGGGGTTGAGACTGGGAAAAATGGATGGAGGGGTCAAAAGGTTAAAAAAAGTAGAAACCCTATTCCAAATTATAGTGTAAATTGTTGCTACTTGAATGTCAGTCATTCTTAAATTCTGAACATCTTTCTATGACCAACATTTCTCTTGAATATTTAAAATGAGACACTTTCTGAATTGAATTAAAAATATTACTATGGTGAGTGCTGATTTAAAAGAAATATTTATTTGTTTCATTTTTCCCCTCCCTAGCCCTCACGACCACTCACCCTGCCTCTCAAATTCCTCATATCAGAGAAATCATACAATAATTCACACAAGATGGGATCGGGAGGGAGACAAACCATAAGAGAGACTCTTAATCTCAGGAAACAAACTGAGGGTTGCTGGGGATGAGGAGGTAGGGATAGGGTGGCTGGGTTATGGTCATTGGGGAGGGTGTGTGCTATGGTGAGTGCTGTGAAATGTGTAAGACTGATGATTCAGAGAGCTGTACTGCTGAAGCAAGTAATACATTATATGTTAAATAAATATTAAAATATTAGTGAATTTAATCCTGTGGGTTGAGTTGTTAATCACATGGCAGAAATGTTTTAACACTTCATTATATAACCATGGCAGGCCTAGACATCACCTTTCCTCATAGCAGGTGGCTCAGGTTTACATTATCTAGTGTCTTCTAGTTTAAAGGATGAGTCTAAAGTTTTCTATTTACCTCTCATGATGGATAGCTATGTTGTTGCAAAAAAAAAAAAAGAAAAGAAAAAGAAATGAATGAAATCATGAGACATGGGTTTCTTTGTAGCCAGCAAAAGTTCTTGAAAAGGCCAGCTTCCATGGTAAACACTTTCAATGTATTTGGTTCTGCATGTGCCATGCTGTTTTTCCTAGTGGCTGTGCCATTTTACATTATCACCAGCAATGCGTGAGGATTCTGGTTCTTCCAAATCCTTGCCAACACTTGATATTTTCTTTCATTTTGATAATAGTTATAATAATGTGTGTGAAGTGTCCAGTGTTTTAAACAATGCATCATATTAAAAATGTGGTTGTAAGATTTTGGAGGCCAAATTCTGAGTTCTGAACCAGGATAAAAGTTAAAGAATTCCCTTCATAAAATAATATACTCATCTGCAAATATTAATGAAGTGTTATCTTTGTTCAGAGCATCGTGCTAGCCTTAATGTCTATAACTGGTTCGCAAAAACAGACATATTTTGTGAAGCCCAGTTGGTAAGATGGACATTCATTAAATAATTATTAAATATACAGTGTGGCCGATCCTCTCAGTGCCCACCCACAAGGCCTTGGTACTTTGTGAACAAAGGCTGTTTACATTTAATGACTGTATATCTTCCCGAGGGCTTTTGTTTCTGGAAATGAGAGCATACTTGGTCCATTTACAAGGGAAGCCCTACATGCTGAGGCACTCATCTCGGTGGAAGCAGTCCTCACTCGGGGACAGGTGGGATGTGGTAGATAAATACCCCAGCTTCCTTGTCCCTCATTTGGGATAGTTTTGAGATGTGTTCCTCATTTTCTGTCAGAAATCTCTAGACACATTAGACTCCACTTGCCCTATGGTGGTAACTTATTTCATAAGATACCCTTTATTGACTTTTGGTCCAAAACAGTGTTTCCTGGGATCACTTCCCAAATCAAATACTTAAACTGAAATTGTCTCAGCATGTGTTCTGGGAAATCCAAACTAAGACACATGTTAATGCATTTTGATAAATTCTGTGGAGGAAAAGTAAAGGTTGCTATAAAAATTTGGAACAGAGGGGCACCTGGGTGGCTCAGTGGGTTAAAGCCTCTGCTTCCAGCTCAGGTCATGATCCCAGGGTCCTGGGATCGAGCCCCACATCGGGCTCTCTGCTCCGCCGAGAGCCTGCCTCCTCCTCTCTCTCCCTGCCTGCCTCTCTTGCCTACTTGTACTCTCTGTCAAATTAATAAATAAAATATTTAAAAAAAATTGGAACAGAAAGTCAAGTCTTTGGGTTTAGTGGGTTTAGTGAAGGCTACTCTAAAGTGTTATTTGAAGATTGAGAAGGAGTTAACTAGGTGAAGGCATAACACGCTGAAAGAAATAGCAGTGTAAAGTTCTATGAGTAGGAAAGAGTGCAGTTTTGTTTCCACACTTCCAAAAGTGCAGTGCAGTTTTGGAAAGAGAGTGACCCTGAAGATAATAAGAAAAATGGTGGCAATATATGAAGCTGTACATACAGGTAGGGTCAGTTTCTGTCCTGTAGACCATGTTGAAAAACTTGGCCTTTATCTGAAGAGTAATGGCAAACCAAAAAATATTAAGCAAAGGAGAGACATGGTCAGATCTACCTTTTAAAAGATTACTCTGAGTGTTTTATGGAGAGAAGATTGCAGTGAGACAAGGAGGGCAACCCCAGGAAGAGGAATTCATTGCACTGATGAAAGAGATGATGGTAGCTTGTACTAGTATAAGATTTCTCAACCTTGGCATTATTAAAATACTGGGCTAGACAGTTCTTTGTTGTGGGAGTTGTCCTGTGCATTGTAGGATGTTAAACAGTATTTGACCTCTGCACAATATATGCAAGTAGCATTGCTCTCTCCAGCTGTGACCGCCTAAACTGCTATCAGGCATTGATGAATGTCTCTTTGGCAACAAAATTGCCCTGCTTGAACTAAGGTGATTTCAGTGAATATAAAAAGGATAGACACTTGAGAGGTTTCACTTCAAAGTCTCTGCTGAAAACAGAAAGGGAGGGAGGGAAGGAAGAGCTTTTTGGTTACTACCAAATTTGTTCTTAATTGCAAGTAGATTGAAAAATGGAACATTATGAAAATAAGTTCCATCTGTTTCATGGTTTGTCATATTTCAAACTAAACTCTGACCCTCCAGAGTACCTCCACCTTCCTGCTTCCTTATCTGGGTCAACTGGATAATCAGTTTTCTTCTTAATCACTTCCAAAATGATTGAATTTTGTCTCCACATTCGAACAACAAATGTCATGGTTCCATTTTTTTTTTACCATCTCTCTTAAAAAATAAAAAAGATTGTATTTACTTATTTGACATAGAGAAAGAGAGCATAAGTAGGCAGAGCGGCAGGCAGAGGGAGAAGGAGAAGAAGCCTCCAGCTGAGCAGGGAGCCCAATGAGGGCTCAATCCCAGGACCCTGGGATCATGACCTGAACTGAAGGCAGCTGCTTAACCGACTGAGCCACCCAGGTGCCTCTATTTCCATGTCTTTTATTTAGATGTGCCTCTGTTACTTTAGTTATGGCCTTTGTCTTCTCAATGATTTTTTCCTCTACCAATACTCAGTATCCAGCAAGATGACCTTCCCCTTCCTTTCTCATACTTTGCCCAAGCACTTCAGGCCAAACTGGCATCTTCTTGGGGACTCTCAAAGCACATGTTGCTTTTTTTTTGGCAATTAATTAAGACAGTTTTCTGTAGTGTTATATTTTCTAAGATGTATATCATTCCTCCCCACTTAAATGATAAACCGTATAATCTCAGGCCTGTGTGATGTTGTTGTGTGTCTCAGCCCTACATGTATATAGTACACATTATATACTTGCTTAATAAGCCTGTGCATCATCTCACATGGTTGCTACCTGAGTTAATGCTTGAGAAACATCTTTTACCACTTTTAAGGGAGCTCTTCAAACTTACATAGAGTTTCCCAGAGTATATAGAACAGACCATACCAATGACTAGCCTTTTTCAACTGTTATAATTTCAAAGGGCAGTTGGCTGAAAATCCACTTTGGTGGCAATGCTGCCAAGGAGAAATGGTGACATTACTGTGTGTGAGCTCAACCCAGATGATGTTAACTGCAGTATATTGCCTAAAATTTAGTCCAAAGTCACAGAGAAGGCTTTTTATAAAACTACTAATCTGAGTTGATGACTAAAAGAGAAATATTTAAAGGTCTTTCCTTCTCTCCATTGACTCAGTATAAATAGGAATGACATGCACATAGTGAGGAGAGAATGTGCCATGAATAGAGATTTTTGTAGCACATTTTTCATTGACTTTAATGAGATGTGTGTGGCTAAATGTGTTAGTGCAGTTGGCAGAGTGTCTTTTTTCAAAGCATCAAGTTTTAGCCTAAAGTCTCAGTGAATATTTGAAATGGAGCTAGAATTAAAAAAGTAGTGATATTCAGAAAGCCCATTGACTCCAAGTGCATACAAGGTCCTTACCAGTTTCATTAGGAGTGGGATCATCCTCAAATATTGAGGAACTAAGACAAGGTGCTGTGGAGATGTAGGCATTAACAAGCAACTGCAAGGGTAATTACAGTGAAAGAGAATGGGAGAGATGTCCCAGCAATGAAGAATTTTATATTGTGTTGCTCTTTTGCTGGGTAAAACCTCAGAATTCCTATATTTCCATAGGAAAAGGCCTTGCTGATTACTTAAGAACTTGATCAGGTGTGAAAGGTGTCAATATTTCCCACCTAACAAACGTTCTTAAGGCATCGTCCTTAGCATATCCCATGGCAAGACTCAAGAATAAAGACAGCATAAGTCAGTCGCTTGATCAACAGATATACATTAATTTTTTTCTTTGTATAATGAACAGTATTAGGTGCTATGAGACATTTAATTAAAAGGAATAATGCTTATCCTTGACAAATTTGCTATTATCTAAGCACTTTAAAAATGTGCAAATTAAAGTGATAATATGTGTCAAGTGTGTTGTATTAA
Organism: Mellivora capensis; assembly: GCA_004024625.1. Classification (NCBI taxonomy): domain Eukaryota; kingdom Metazoa; phylum Chordata; class Mammalia; order Carnivora; family Mustelidae; genus Mellivora; species Mellivora capensis. The sequence continues at coordinate 77,509 of PISX010001996.1, read as the reverse complement.
AAATGAGTGCATTTAAGATTCACATACAGTAAATATACAACCCTAAATGCTTTATATGTGATAATTTAGTTAATTATCATTACAAATTTACTGGAAAATACTGTTGATTACTAATGGGAAAAATGGAGGTATAGAGAGAAGAACTAAAAAGCATAAATAGGTGAGTTTAACAGTAGAACAGGAATTTGAACCTAGGTAATGTAACTCCATAGTTTGGCTTAAACAATAGTTAAAACTGATGAAGAAGAGATTTTCCAGTTTTCTCAGAACAGGATGGAATTTTCCTAGTCTTAAATGAGGGATGTGATGTATATGAATGAGAGAGAATGGGGTGGAGTCTTGGGAGCGTGTAGATCTGGGGGTGGGGTTGTGGGGAGATGTTAAAAGTGATAATACTTGACGCAGCAGCTTGAAGGTGGAAATTAAAATGGCATATTAGGTGTATACGTGGGTGGAAGAGTGAGTAGCAATTCTAATCTAGGCAATTTGGGGTAGGAGATTAGTTGATAGTATATAGGAACAGAGATTGGTATAAGTTTCTAGGCAAACAGTTTTGCAACACCTTAAAATTTAAAATCCACATGACCTTTGAGCCAGCCTTTCCACATCTGGGAATGTATTCTACAAATGACTGAAACCATATTGTTCATAAAAGTGAAAAAATGACAGTGACATTAAAGACCTCCAAAAGAATTGTTAAATTGTATTTTATCATACCCTGGAATATTGGAAAAAAATTGAGTCTCATCTGTTTTTAGTGACACTGAGAGCTTGTGCAGTGGAAAGAAAAGTGACTTGGTGAATGAGATGTATAGTATGACTTTATTTAAAAAGTATGTGTAATCAAGAAACATTTATGGGACCTTTGTTATGGGCTGGGCAAATAATGAAGCGATACAGCAGTGAAGCAAAGATCCCTGCCCTTGTGAGGCTTGCATTTTGGAAGGGAGAGAGACAACAAAAAATTACATATCACAAATAAGTAAATAATTTAATATCTTAGGGGTGATAAAAACATGGAAAAAAAGGAAAGAGCAATAAATGAGATTGGGTGTGCTGATGGGGGTGGCAGAGGCAATTTTAATGTGGTATCTTGGGTTAGCCTCATGGAGGAGGTGGGAAATGAACAAGATGTGAAAAACCAAAATCACTAAAAGGAATGTGCTCTCTGTAGAGGGAAGAGCAGCAACTAAAACAAACGCCTTAAGGGAGGAACATGCCTGGTGTTCAAAGAACACCCAGGAACCTATTATGGCCAGTGTGGAGGAAGTGAGGGGAAAAATAGATGAAAGGAGGTTGGGAAGTTAAACTGGGGTCTGGATTATATAGAGTAGGGCTTTACAAAACAAATACAATGGAAACCTTGTATGTAATTGAAAATTTTCAGTGGCCACATTGAAAAAAAGGAAAAGAAACATGAAATTGATATTAATAGTGTATTTTATTTAGGACCGTATTTTTAAAATATTATTTTAACATGTAATAACTACAAAATATTAATGTGATATTTAATATTTTTTTACTAAAGATTTGCAATGTGGTGCATATTTTTTCCTAAAGTACATCTCAATTTGGATTAGCCACATTTTAAATCTTGTTTTTATTTTTTTTTCAGTGTTCCAAGATTCATTGTTTATGCACCACACCCAGTTCTCCATGCAATACTTGTAATACTTAGGCCCACAAGTAGCTAGTGGCCATTTTATTGAACAGCCGAGAGATAGGATTTGGCTTGTACGTGCACTAAAATAGTCATTGCAGAAGTTTAGCTGAAGAGTAACTTCATCATTCTTATATTTTTACATGTATCACCCTGATTGGTGTGTTAAGGAGCACTTATGTTGGGGAAGGAGAGAGGAAACAGGAATAGAAGCAAAGAGACCTATTAAGAGGCTGTTGCACCAATCCAGGCAGGAGATGATGGTAATTTAGACTTGGGTTTAGCAGCAGAAATTGGGAGGAGTGGCCAGATTCTACCTATCTTTTGAAGGTAGAGCCAATCTGATCTTCTTAGAGATTGAATGTAGGATAGAAAGCAAAGGGAATTGTTAAGGATAATACCAAGTGCTTTAGCCTGAGTAATTGGAAATATGGAATTTGATTTGAAATGGTGATTCTGCAGGTTGGGCATGATTGGATGGTAAAACTTAAAGTGCGAGAATTCTATATTTGATACCCAATTGGAGAGGCAAGTTGGCAAGTTGGCAGTTGAATATGAGTCTGAATTTGAGATGGAAGTCTAGACTGGGGATATAAATTTGAAAGTTGTCAGCATAAATAAAAATATTTAAGACTGTAGGCCTGAATGAGGTCATTGAGGGAATGAGGGTAGATGGAGAAGGGAAGTCTGAGGACTGAGCCTTGACATTCTCCGGTAGTATGAGATTCAAGTCCACTTTGGATGGATTTAAACCATATTGATAAGCACTAGGTGGGGGCACTGGTAAAGGGGGACTTTCAATATCTAACTGTATTGTTTTCATAATAGGTATATAGTAGTTTTTTGATATAAAAATATACTAGCAGTCCAGAGAGGCTTTCAGTTTCAACTTAGACATGTAAAAAAAAAACCTGAGGAGTCATGACTTTTGTGTGTACAACAAGAAAAAGCTTGACAAACTGAGTATCAGTGACTTTATAGGACCTATCAGTGAGTCCTGTATAGGACCCCCTAGTTTGAAAGTCAAGCTTCTCTTCTAAAACAAGTAGAGGCAGGTGCTTTCAGGGAGACAAAGACTGAAGCAGTTGCTTGTCTGGAGCAGAAGCCTCCAGAAGCCATACATCCCTGCAAGGAACATTAGACTAGAAATTCTCATGAATTGCTGAAGGCTCAGTATGGGTTAGCATGATTAAGTCCTACTCTGTGGGGCTGCAGTCATACTTCAGGAAGGGGGGTCACATGATTTCAGGCTTTTCTTCCAGGAACCACAGTAGATTCTTAACTAGGAAGATTGGGGATAATACAGAAAAGGCTACCCACCCCTTTATCTCTGCCCTAGTGATTGCAGAAGTTCTTTAAAGGGTATTTTCTCCAGATAAAGGATTCTGGATTGGCGGGTTTAAAAAAAAAAATTATTTCACCCAGTTCCAGAGCCCCACGCCAACTTGTGATGGACATGCAAAAAGTAAGGTGTGTGTGTGTATGTTTAAATATTTTATTTAGGGGCGCCTGAGTGACTCAGTCAGTTGGGTGTATGCCTTTGGCTCAGGTCATGATCCCAGAGTCCTGGAATCTAGTCCTGCATTGGGCTCCCTGCTCAGCGGTGAGTCTGTTTCTCCCTCTCCCTCTGCCCCTCTGTGAGGTTGTGCCCTCTCTTGTTCTCCCTCGCTCCTCCTTTCTCTCTCTCTCAAATAAATATTTTTTTAAAAAATAAAGATTTTTTTTATTTATTTGAGAGAGAAAGTGTACACAAATTGGGGTTTGGAGAGGCAGAGGGAGAAGCAGACTCCTTGCTGAGCAGGAAGCCTGATATGGGGCTCAATCTCAGGACCCAAGATTATGACCTGAGCCAAAAGTAGATGCTTAACCGACTCAGCCACCCAGGTGCCCATAAGCTATGTTTTATTTCCTTTTTTAAAAATTTTATATTTATTTTTTAAATTTATTTTCAGTGTTCCAGAATTCATTGTTTATGCACCACACCCAGTGCTCCATGCAATACGTGCCCTCCATAATACCTACCACCAGACTCACCCAACCTTCTACCCCTCTTCCCTCCAAAACCCTCAGTTTGTTTCTTAGAGTCCACAGTCTCTCATGGTTCATCTCCCCTTCCAATTCCCCCCAACTCCCTTCTCTTCATCTCCCCCATGTCCTCCATGTTATACCTTATACTCCACAAATAAGCAAAACCATATGATAATTGACTCTCTCTGCTTGACTTATTTCACTCAGCATAATCTCTTCCAGTTCCATCCATGTTGGTACAAAAGTTGGGTATTCATCATTTCTGTTGGAGGAATAACACTCCATAGTATATATGGACCACATCTTCTTTATCCATTCATCCATTGAAGGGCATCTTAGTTCTTTCCACAGCTTGGCAACTGTGGCCATTGCTGCTATGAGCATTGGGGTACAGATGGCCCTTCTTTTCCCTACATCTGTATCTATGGGGTAAATAACCAGTAGTGCAATTGCAGGGTCATAGGGAAGCTCTATTTTTAATTTCTTAAGGAATATCCACACTGTTTTCCAAAGTGGCTGCACCAACTTGCATTCCCACCAATAGTGTAAGAGGGTTCCCCTTTCTCCACATCCTCTCCAACACAGTTGTTTACTGTCTTGTTAATTTTGGCCATTCTAACTGGTATAAGGTGATATATCAATGTGGTTTTGATTTGAATCTCCCTGATGGCTAGTGATGATGAACATTTTTTCATGTGTCTGTTAGTCATTTGTATGTCTTCATTGGAGAAGTGTCTGTTCATGTCTTCTGCCCATTTTTTGACATGATTATCTATTTTGTGTGTGTTGAGTTTGAGGAGTTCTTTATAGATCTTGGATATCAGCCCTTTGTCTGTACTGTCATTTGTGAATATCTTCTCCCATTCTGTGGGTTGCCTCTTTTTTTGTTGACTGTTTTTTTTGCTGTGCAGAAGCCTTTGTTCTTGATGAAGTCCCAAAAGTTCATTTTCACTTTTGTTTCCTTTGCCTTTGGAGACATATCTTGAAAGAAGTTGCTGTGGCTGATGTCGAAGAGGTCACTGCCTCTGTTCTCCTCTAGGATTCTGATGGATTCCTGTCTCATGTGAAGTCTTTTATCCATTTTGAGCTTATCTTTGTTTATGGTATAAGAGAATGGTTGAGTTTCATTCTTCTACACATAGCTGTCCAATTTTCCCAGCAGCATTTATTGAAGAGACTTTTTTCCACTGTATATTTTTTCCTGCTTTGTAAAAGATTATTTGACCATAGAGTTGAGGGTCCATATCTGGGCTCTCTACTCTGTTCCACTGGTCTATGTGTCTGTTTTTGTGCCAGTACCATGCTGTCTTGGTGATCACAGCTTTGTAGTAAAGCTTGAAATCAGGTAACGTGATGCCCCCCAGTTTTGTTTTTCTTCTTAGCAATTCGGGGTCTCTTCTGATTCCATACAAATTTTGGGATTGTTTGCTCCAGCTCTTTGAAAAATGCTGGTGGAATTTTGATTGGAATGGCATTGAAAGTATAGATTCCTCTAAGCAGTGTAGATATTTTAACAGTGCTTATTTTTCCGATCCATGAGCATGGAATGTTCTTCCATCTTTTTGTGTCTTCTTCAATTTCTTTCATGAGTGTTCTTAACATGCCACTCTCAGTGATAGATCATTGAAGCAGAAAATCAAGAAAGAAACAAGAGTATTGTTGAGACATTGGACCAGATGGACCTCATATATATATATACAGAACATTCCACCCTAAAACAACAGAATACTCATTATTCTCGAGTGCACATGGAACTTTCTCCAGAATAGACAACATACTGGGTCACAAATCAGGACTCAACCAATACCAAAAGACTGAGATTATACCCTGCATATTCTCAGATCACAATGGTTTGAAACTGGAACTCAACCACAAGAAAAAAAGTTTGGAAGTAATTCAAACACCTGGAAGCTAAAGACCACCTTGCTTAAGAATGTTTGGATGAACCAGGAAATCAAAGAAGAACTTAAACAACTCAGGGAAACCAATGAGCATGAAGACACTTCGGTCCAAAACCTACGGGATAAAGCAAAGGCGGTCCTAAGGGAGAAATACATAGCCATCCAAGTCTCCCTCAAAAAAACCTAAAAAATCCAGAATACACCAGCTTTCTCTACACCTTAAAGAACTGGAGAATCAACAACAAATTAAGCCAACCCCACACACAAGAAGGGAAATAATCAAGATTAGAGCAGAGATCAATGAGATAGAAATTAGGAATTCAGTAGAATGCATCAACAAAGCTAGAAGCTGGTTTTTTGAAAGAATCAATAAGATTGATAAACCATTGACCAAACTAATCCAAAAGAAAAGAGGGAAGACCCAAATTAATAAAATTCTGAATGAAAAGGGAGAGATCATGACTAATGCCAAGGAAATAGAAACAGTCATCAGAAATTATTATCAGCAGTTATATGCCAATAAGTTAAGCACCCTAGATGAAATGGATGCGTTTCTGGAAACCTGTAAACTTCCAAAACTGAATCAGGAAGAAAGTGACAACGTGATAGACCAATATCAAATAACAAGATTGAAGCAGTGATCAAAAATCTCCCCAAAAAACAGGAGCCGAGGACCTGACAGCTTCCCTGGGGAATTCTACCAAACTTTCAAAGAAGAAATAATACCTATTCTCCTGAAGCTGTTTCAAAAAATTGAGGCAGAAGGAAAACTTCCAGACTCTTTTTATGAAGCTAACATTACTGTGATCCCCAAACCAGGCAAAGACCCCACCAAAAAGGAGAATTTCAGACCAATATCCCTGATGAATTTGGATGCTAAGATTCTCAACAAGATCCTAGCTAATAGTATCCAACAGTACATTAAAAAGATTATCCACCATGACCAGGTGGGATTTATCCCTGGGTTGCAAGGGTGGTTCAACATTTGCAAATCAACCAATGTGATAGAACAAATCAATAAGAGAAGAGAGAAGAACCACATGGTCCTCTCAGTTGATGCAGAAAAAGCATTTGACAAGATACAAAATCTGCTCCTAATTAAGATGCTTCAAAGTATAGGGATAGAGGGAAAATTTCTCAACTTCATAAAATCTATCTATGAAAAACCCACAGCGAATATCATCCTCAATATGGAAAAGCTGAGAGCCTTCCCTTTGAGATCAGGAACACGACAAGGATGCCTACTCTCACCACTCTTGTTCTACATAGTGTTAGAAGTCCTAGCAACAGCAATCAGACAACAAAGAGAAATAAAACATTTAAATTGGCAATGAAGAAGTCAAACTCTCTCTCTTCGCAGATGACATTATACTTTATATGGAAAACCCAAAAGACTCCACCCACAAACTACTAGAACTTATACAGCAATTCAGTAATGTGGCAGGATACAAAATCAATGCACAGAAATCAGTTGCTTTCTTACATGCTAGCAATGAAAATATAGAAAGGGAAACTAGAGAATCGATTCCATTTACTATAGCACCAAGAAACATAAGATACCTGGGAATAAACCTAACCAAAGAGGTAAAGGATCTGTACTCAAGGAACTACAGAACACTCATGAAAGAAATTGTGTTTTGTTTCCAAAAACAAACAAAAATTTAGTGGTGTAATCATGGCAAGTCTTAAAAGCCAGCCTAATGAAATATGATAATTTATGCTACATAGAGGTTGGAAAACCACTAGATGTTTTTGGGAAGTGGAGTGATTTGATTTACCTATTGAAACCATGCTCTTTGTCTATTGTCTTAGTAGCAGGGTGCAGCAAAAATTCTCTACTGTCTGAACTGTCACCCTACATTCCAACATGTGTCTAAAGTTCCTTAATAAGAACAATAATAAGAACCACAACCAAATGATAACTACAGGAATTTTGTTCACAGTATTAGATAATAGAGTTATCTGTGTGTGTTGAGACTATTTTAAAGTCATATTTATTATTATTTTTTAAGATTTTTGTTTATTTGAGAGAGAAAGAGTGAGAGAAGGCATGAGCAGCGGGGGGGGAGATATTTGTGGGGTGGGTACCGGACAGAGGGAGAAGCCAACTCCATGCTTAAGGGTACTCTGGGATCATGACCTGAACCGAAGGCAGATGCTTAACCAACTGAGCCACCAAGGCACCCCTTAAATGCATATTTATAAATTTTAGAATTTTAAGAGTATCTTAATGCTTTTATATAATTTCCAACAATATAACATGAAAATATTCATACCGAGTAATTTGATCCATTTTTATAATTAAATGAATATTATTTAAAAGTATATGTATGAGTATAGTTTTCTATTATTGGCTGTTATCCATAGAGATTAAAAATTGCTTATTCCATAATGCCTTTAAAAATAGTTGTCTAATGTATATCTAATCTTAATTGACTTTTAATTAAATGAGGATATAGAGATTTTACCTTATAAAAAGTATCTTAGCTTCAGAAATATTTTGCTGCATACTCTTTATGTCTTTTATAAAGCCATTTAATATTGTGTCTAATATTTCTTTTGCTTGTGGGAGAAAAATAGCCTAAAGCCCTGAAATGCTACATATGTTGCATTGTGAATCATGGGAACCTGGAGCAAGAAAATTTGCATTTAGAATTTCTTTATCTTGCCTCAGATTTTTCATTTTCTAACAAAAGCCCTTCTTTCATGAGCTATGCGTGAGAATAGTTATGAGTCAAAGGCATTCTGTTTCCAAATTTATACATAATATTTCAGTTAAGAAACAGAATCTGAAGGACAAGTTCACATATAAATTAAAAGCAGAAGGAAGGCAGTCAACTGCCTCAGATAATAGATTTAAATATGACCCCCTCCTCTTAAAAAAATGTTTGTGAAAGTATCAAGTTCTGACTGTTCCTATAAATTTCTATTGATTAGAAGATGAACCTTGATTGAGATGTAAAGTTTCAACTTCCAAGAAGCTGAGTAACATACTCAGCAGGAATTGCCAGTATTGTTTTAATAGACATATCTTGTAAAAGTGAATTTCAAAGAGTTTTCACAGATCTCTGAACAGTATTCTCACACATTTTAAGTAGGTCAGTGTTATCATTTATACATAATTTTATTGCTTTAGTGCTATATTTTTATGATTATCTTATACTTCACTGAAGTTATACTGAAATTTCTTAGTGATTTTATATTCTCTCTTAGTCTTGTTTTGCTTGAGAGGTTCTCACTTTCTGTCCCTACTTAACTGCCTTAAAACCTGTCTCTTTTTTCCATCAGACACCTTCCTGGGCCATTCCTTCTCCCTAACATTTTGGCTATTATCTTTCTTCCATATTTGATTATTTAATTGTGAAACTAAAGAATAGACTTAGTCTCACATGTCTTTGTGCCTCCAGTACATGCGGAGATCTAGGGAAAGTCTAGACTGATAAAATTAAAAAAAAAAAAAAAAAGGCAAAGGATGGGGAGAGGAAAGGAAGAAAGGAAATTATACCTCTAAATCTGAATGAAAGTAGTGACTCATATAGTATAATATAATTTTTCTTTAAAAATCAGATACTCAGTCCAAGACAGCAGCCCATGCACACACTAAACTGTGCAAGTATCTATATGGTGAATTCCAGTGGGAGTTTTAGTTTACTTAGAAATAACCTTACATTTAAAAAAAGACTCTTCCCTGCCATGAACAATTATGCAAGTAGAAAAATTATGATTAATATATTAAGGGTCAAACCTACTGAAAGTCAGCAATATCTTATGCAATATCTTATATGATAAAATAAGCTGTGAGAAATGATTAGTGGTATAGATTTTTGGAAAGAAGGGGATGTTTTACAAATGCACTTCATATCTTCGTTGTCTTGCCCATGGTTATCACCATATATTTGCCAGCTGCAAACATTAGATCTTTGTAAAATTATTCATGGAGTTTTACAAAATCTTGATACCTGAGCCTCAGGATTGAAGATTGAAGGTGGTGAATATGTGGAGAGCGTTTTTTTCCCCTCTGAGTTGATAAGGAACCAGCCAGAATTCTAAAAGAAAATACATATTTTCTCCTCTACTTTTTTGGTGATACCACTCATCTTCAAAATACTTTCTCTCAAGAATTTTCAAGATGTGTTTCATTACATCTTACAGGTAAAAGAAATAATCTTATGCAGCATTTTCCAAAAAGACCTCCCTGAAATGCTCATGTTTTTTGACAATGTTAATTTCTTAAAATGACAAGGTAATTTTAAGGACATTATTCTTTAAAAATATATTAAAAACTGTATGTAATAAATCACTAAATAAATTTAAATAGTCCTTACTATTATATAGTACTTTTTCTTTAGAAATAGAATGTCCAGTCAAGAATGCTAAGAAGGAGGGGTGGCCTGGGTGGCTCAGTGGGTTAAGCCTCTGCCTTCGGCTCATATCATGATCTCAGGGTCCTGGGATCGAGCCCCACATTGGGCTCTCTGCTCAGTGGGGAGCCTGCTTCCCTTCTCTCTGCCTGCCTCTCTGCCTGCTTGTGCTCTCTCTTTCTGTCAAATAAATAAAATCTTAAAAAAAAGAATGCTTAGAAGGAGAATGAGAAATCATTTATTGCTTTAATTTGCTCAATAAATGTTTTTGGAGTGCTTGTTAAATGCCTGGTACTGTTATAGGTGCTTGAGGTACATCAGTGAAATGCATTAATGCATGACTTTAAATCTGCAGTATCTATAAATGACTTTCTATTTGATAGTTGCTGGATTCTGTTATATCTTACAGTGTTGTCATGTAATTTATGAATGAATTAAGTAAATTTATGAATGAACTAAGTAAATTAAATAATCAAATGAATCTAACTCTATGAAGTTAAAAATAAATGAAGTGTTGAACATTTCTTATAGAATTTATTACACTGTATTTTTTTATTCATTTGCTATATAAAATAGAAGAGTGGATTTTTGTGAAGAGTGGAGATTTTTCAGTGCATTTGAGTTTAAAGAGTATCACAAACAGGAGATGGCCAATCCACACATGAAATTTCGCTGTATGCAAAAGCTGTTTTATGTAGTTCTTTGCAAAAGCTTCTTGGCATGGGAAAGTTACAGCAAGTTCTGAAATAAGTTTGAGAAACAAAATTTTCATACAATGTAAGCAAATCATGCATTGGTAGATCACATTTTATAAGAATTATATAAACATTATGAATGTAGTATCTCCCATTTATCAGTTTAGACATGAAACAATCTTCTCTGGCTGGTTTGTTGACTTGGAGCAGTTTGTGCTTCAAGTGAAAGAACCAAGTAGTCTTTCGTAAAGATAGTGGGAAAAAGACATATAGAGAGATGTAGATCTATAAAATTATCTTATCTGACTCTTATTTTGTTCAGCCAGTTTGGCTTTTAGAGATGTTTTCTGTGTTAAATTTCAGGCAGATTCTTGAACCAAGCATGTGAATCCTTTTCTGCCCACTCTTGTTTAAAAAAAGAAAAAACAGTCTGCAAGTCGCTGTATGCATTTCATAAAAATATAAATTGTTTTTCCTTTTTAATTTTTTTTGCATAGAGGTGGAATCAGGTGTTATTTTAAATATTTTTTCCACAAAAAGGGATATATACTCACAGGAAGTTAGGAAATGTTTGTATAATGTCTTTGAATAGAGGCTTTGAATCTCACTGAACAGGATTTAACAAAAGTATACCCACTTACTGTGGACCCTCATTCCTGATTATTCTCTTTGGATCTGTTTTCTTTTCTGTCTTATAAAGATAATAGTATTTAGTACACAGTTTCTTAGACATCAGTAAGGTAATGAAAAAAAGAGCTCAGCCCTGGACCTGCCTCATGGAAAGAATTTTTTTAAAGATTTTTATTTTTTCTATTTACTTATTTATTTGTCAGAGAGAGAGAGAGCGAGAGCACACACAAGCAGGCAGAGTGGCAGGCAGAGGCGGAGAGAGAAGCAGGCAAGGAGCAAGGAGCAAGGAGCCCGATGTGTGACTCAATCCCAGGACTCTGGGATCATGACCTGAGCCGAAAACAGCGGCGTAACTGACTGAGCTACCCAGGCGTCCCTCATGGAAACAATTTAATGGAAAATGATATAATTAAAATAATTAGACATCTGTTATGTATTAGGCTTGAGAATAATGCACAGACTTTTAAATTGGGCTTGGTTTCCAGTATATCCTCCCTCCAGTTGGAGAGCTAAGGATTTAGATACTTGAATAACTAAAAATAGACAACTTTTTTCATGTAAACTTTAGATTTCCTTTTATATAAATATTGAAAATCATCCTGGAAAAAATATAAATTGCTTTATAAGTACTGCACATGTATAATGTTTATTAAGTAGAACCAGACTCATAGATGATCTTCAATAAAGTTTGTATTGGTTATTAGTTTCTTGAGAAAACAAAAACAGAAGGCAATTCAATTTTGCCAGCTAAATTTCTTTTTTGAAGAGTAGAAAGGTGTTACATCTTGTGGCTGCCAGGTGGAGCGCATTAAAGGTCAGGACAGTGTGTGAGATATGCTCTTCTAATAGGAAGATACCAGGGAAGGAGTACTTTTTAGTCTACTTTGTTCATGAAAATCAAGAGGGAGCATAACATTAGAATTGTGTGTGAATGTGTGTGTGTGTGTGTGTGTGTGTGTTGGTCTCAATTTTATTTAGTGGCTTCAATTAGAGGGTTTTTTCCCTATTGAGTGAACACATACTGCTTGGAAAATATGATGAAAAATTCTTCAAGAAAAATGCAAATAATAATTGTGCATATTCCCAAGTAATTTGTGACTTTTCCTTGCACCTAAACTCTTCACATGTATTCATTTGTAATAAAAAAAATTCCTGTACCTGTAATCATTATCTTTTATTTTCCTTTCTTTTTTAAACCACCCTGCCATGTAATTGTAAGATGCATACCTATGAAGATTAAGAGAAGCCAGAATTGAGTTTTCTTGTCCAACCAACCCAGCTGCTGATGGCTGTCTTCAAGATAACTAACTTGCTCACATATGCTCCTGATGCTGTCCCTCGTATAGTCCACAAGGAGTGTCAGTCTGTTAGCACTAAGTGCTGTTTGTGAAATAAACAACACAGGGCGAACAATGCTGCTGTGATAATAGTTGCATCTCTACGTGTTTGCTGATGTTAGAAAAATGAAGGAATTTAGTAATATCCTTTCAGTCACATGATAGTTTTTCCTCTCTTGTCTTTCTCTAGGTTATGGTATGTTAAACACACTAAATGACCTACTTGTGAATACAAATAATACCCTTTGATTTCTGTTTTGAAGTATTACCCATATAAAACTATAGAATGACTATTTGTTGGAGACTTGTTTATGCCACTATGAAAAAAAGAAAATAAAATATGTATGAGAAGGTGAACTGCTGATTATTTTTTTTAAAGATTTTATTTATTTATTTGACAGACAGAGATCACAAGTAGGCAGAGTGAGAGAGAGGAAGAGAAGCAGGCTTCCCACTGAGCAGAGAGCCCGATGCGGGGCTCGATCCCAGGATCCTGGGATCATGACCTGAGCTGAAGGCAGAGGCTTTAACCCACTGAGCCACTCAGGCGCCCCTGAACTGCTGATTATTTTATACAAAGCCATCCAACACGTATTTTCAACTTTCTGTAAATGGAACATAATTTGGCATCTAGCTCTATGTCTATTTATTTCTAGAAAAGAAAAATTTACTTAGATGATTCAAAGTGAGATTTGATTTTAATAGCATAGATACATAAACATACTCTGGCAGTCTCTTTTATGAACAACTTAAAAGCACATTAAAATCATTGAGACAATTTATGCATTTTTGTTGTATTCAGAAAAGCATTGTGTAGTTAAGTGAAAGAAAAAAAAAAGGTTCTTCCATTTCAGATGGTAATTTTCTTTAAAGTCCATGCTTATTTTTAGAGTTATTTATATCAATGAAGTGATAATGCTCACGACTATTACACTTCACTCATTTCTTTTTTCATAATTTGTGAAGAATTTTAACCATGTTTTCTACTGAACAGGTAATAAGTGATGTTTACCTAGTGCTTCCGTGCCCAGGAAAAATTTCATGTGCTCTGTAGTTACTAATTAACTTATGTCAGGTGCCTGGATGGCTCGTCGGTTGGGTGTCTGCCTTCCTCTTGGGTTGTGATCTCGGGGTCCTGGGATTGAGCCCCACATCAGGCTCTCTGCTTAGTGGGGAGTCTGCTTCTCCCTCTCTTTCTTTCTCTTGCTCTCGCTCTAGCGCTGGCTCTGGCTCTTAATCTCTCTCAAGTAAATCAATAAAATCTTTTTTAAAAAATTAACTTATGTCATTCTTACAGTGTTTCTGTGAATAAATGTTATTTTCCCCAATTCACAGATGAGGAAACTGAGGTCTAAAGGAAATAATCCAAGATCCTGAAATCCTAAATAACAGGGTATGATTTGAACCCAGAACTCTATAACACACTTGCCTAAACACTGTTCTGTACTTCTTCACTTAGATGTACTGCAGAAACAGAGAAATCTGTTTGCAAATACAGCTAGCTCAGCTGCTTGTGAAAGTAGTAGTAATATGAATCGAAGACTGATTTTTTCAATTTTGTTATTTTATGGATTGCCAATAGGATTGATAATATTCTTCTTTCTCTGTTTCCCTTAATCCCTTAGTAAAAAAAAGGTCATCATTATAGTACATATGAGATTATTTTGAGAAAATTTTCTATTACATCAGAATTCTGATAAATTCAGATAACACTGCACAGTAATTGACTATTAATTTTGATGTGTAGAAATGTTCATAAATCAGTTTCTGTTTAATTATATAAAAGGCCTTTCTGTCCAAAGTAAGCAGGGAGATTATGCTTTCAATAGGTTATTAAATCATTTTGAAATCAAGAAAGATATAGCATAGAGTTGAAATCTGAAATTTTGTACATTTGTTCTGGCGATATCTTTATTCAGAATGGGAGGGGAAGAATTTATTTTCTGCAAATACCTACTGTTTACCACCCACAGCCCAACATGAAGTCTGGAGAGGTAGGCTCTTCATTAGGAGAATTCATACTATGTTTATAATGACAGCATCCCCAAAGAAACTTTTTTCTTTGGAAGAAAGATCATTCCACCTTTCATGAAAGGGAAACTGTATGACTTTGTTTTATTCTAAACAGTTAGGAAGGAGCCTCAAACCTCAAAGCACATGGGAGAGTCTTAGTAAGCAGTATTCTGTAATATTTGGAGAAAAACATGAATATCTATATCTCCATATATATTTTTCCCAAATTACTCTCATAATGAATATTGGAAACTTCATATGTTGCAATGTCTTATTTCAGAACACTTTTTAAAAAAAAAGATTTATTTGACAGAGAGATAGCACAAGTAAGCAGAATGGCAGGCAGAGGGAGAGAGAGAAGCAGGCTTTCCACCAAGCAGGGAACCTGATGCGGGGCTTGATCCCAAGACCCTGGAATCATGACCTGCACTGAAGGCAGCCGCTTAACCAACTGAGCCACCCAGGTGCCTCTAGAACACTTTTAATTCACACAATGAATAAACCCGTTTTGTAGATGAAGAAACTGAGATGCAAAGAACTTAAGTAGCAAACTGACTCCAAGCTTTAGGAATCTTGTCCCTCCGTACTGCTCATGTTGATTTCCTTGTAGATATTCTAGCTGTTACAAATATTTGCATATTTGCTGCACTAAAAATCTTTTTCTGTGAATAAGCAGGCATTAAGGAAGGTTTCATGATGTCTTTTTAAAAAATGTTTTACATTTTTTTTAAATTTGAAGAGAACTTGAGAAATTGGAGGGGGAGATGAACCATGAGAGACTATGGACTCTGAAAAACAACCTGAGGGTTTTGAAGGGGCGGGGGGTGGGAGGTTGGGGGAGCCAGGTGGTGGGTATTATGGAGGGCACGCATTGCATGGAGTACTGGGTGTGGTGCAAAAACTATGAATTCTGTTACGCTGAAAAGAAATAAACATTAAAAAAAATTGAGAACTTTACAGCAAAATCTAGCTACCTTCATGCTACTATAATGACTATAATTATGTCTTTTCTAAACTTTAATTTGTGAAAATGTAAAGTAACTTTTATTTTACAGTTAGTAAATTATCTCTCAGACT
This sequence comes from Mellivora capensis, assembly GCA_004024625.1. Taxonomy (NCBI): domain Eukaryota; kingdom Metazoa; phylum Chordata; class Mammalia; order Carnivora; family Mustelidae; genus Mellivora; species Mellivora capensis. Next base: position 61,807 of record PISX010001996.1, on the reverse strand, counting down.
GACCAAAATGTCTTGGAGAATGTGTATTTATTTCATATCAGAAGCACACCATTTTTGTAATTTTTTTGTAAATTTATACAAAAATATAGAAATAAGTTATATATACTTACATAAATTCAGATGTATGTATAAATTCATAGAGATGTGTATGGGAATATATATACACACACAGATATACAGTATTTATTGTTATATGGTATTTCCATTGGGAAATGTTTGATTCCATTGTGACTTTGTAATAAGGGAATTCCAGTTGAGTACCAATTTAATAGATTTTCTATGTAGGATTCCAGAATTAGTGCATGAAGGTAACATAGTAGTTTTATTTGAAGAGTTCATTAAATTAGGTTATATATGCTCTTATGAAATATAGAAGGGCATAAAAGCATCCAGAGGAAAATGAAACAACAGTCTAACAGCCTAATTGTTTAGGAACCAAAGGAATTGATTTCCTACTGATTCATTTTTAATGAATTATTCAAGATTAATGAATCTTAATCATAAGTACCAAATAAACCAGGAATATGTCTAATGCCAAGATATTAAGGAAATGACTAAGTTTATTTTAAAAATGTTTTTTAAGATTTTACTTGTTTGAGAGAGAGCAAGAAAAAGAGGGAGAGGATAAGCAGGAGGAGTGGCAGAGGGAGAGGGGAAGCCTGGGACCCCAAGATCATGACCTGACCCAAAGTCAGATACTTAACTAGATGAGCAATCTAGGTGCCCTGGAAATGGTGAAGTTTAAAGAAGCTTTAGCCAGGGTTTAATGACAATTGGAACCCCTTTAACATTCTAGGTGTGGTTTTCCAATTAAAGATGTTAAATAGGGGTGCCTGGGTGGCTCAGTGGGTTAAGCCTCTGCCTTCGGCTCAGGTCATGATCTCAGGGTCCTGGGATTGAGCCCCTCATTGGGCTCTCTGCTCAGCGGGGAGCCTGCTTCCCCCTCTCTGCCTACTTGTGATCTCTGTCAAATAATAAATAAAATCTTTAAAAAAAAAGATGTTAAATACAACTACCTGAAAAGGGGAAGCTAGTTAAGCTCATCTGAAATTTAGAGGATGAGTTTTTGTTTTGTTTTGTTTTTTTTTTAGGTTAGAATCTAGGGATGAAAATAGTCAATGCAAAGAGATATTAGGTCCTGGAAATATTCACTCCATGTGAAATTTTGATGATTTTATGTTGAATATCATTAAAATAATAAATATAATGAGTGTGATAGGGTTTATGGTTTGTTTTACCTTGATTAAACATGATATAACATTTTTCCCCTGTAAGATGTGGTGACAAATAATCAGGGGGATTATTTGGAATATTTATCAGGTGGTATGGCTTGACTTGACCAACCAGGATGAACAACCAGATGGCATACTAGATGTGTGTAAACTCTGTTGACAATATAACTAGGTAGACAAGATCAGTGAGGTACTGGCTTTTTGCCTATACGTAAACTTGAACTCTGGATTCTGAGAAGATGTACCAGGCTTAAGTTCCTGCCTTTCCTTCCATTCTTCTTTCTCTCTCCCATTCTCTTTTTTCTTATTTCTTTCTTCATTTTTTTTAAGGCAGTGGAATGATTTCCTCAAAGTCTTTACCAGAATCATAGTAAGCTTCACAGATGAAGGGGGATCTAATCTGCTCAAAGTATGGTTTGGGAGCTTCTAACTCAGCTCTCTTTCCATTTCAAGAGGGAATTCCAATGTTCAATAGGTCACAGTTGGCAAACCACTGAAATACAACATTCAAGTAATTGGAAATCAACACTTTCTAGGTAAAAATGGCAATATTAGCAGTGGTCTTACTTGTGGGTTAGTGAGGCTTGCAAGTCATGGCTTGAAATATTTGTTTTTCAGCTGATAGATGATAGTCAAAATCTGGCACATGAATGCTCACTTTAGGTTGAGACTACATAATGTGCAAGAAGGTGGTTTGTTTGAAAGTTGAACATAGGAAAATCAAGTACTGACTGCAATAGTAACCCATCCTAGTGCTTAATATTTTCAGTGATCATCTTGAGGGAATTTAGTCTAAAAATTTATGGAATATATATATATTTTTAAAAATCAGATTTTTTAAAGGAAAGGGAAAAAGTTGAATTTAAAATAAGGGCAGGTATGGGGCGCCTGGGTGGCTCAGTGGGTTAATGTCTCTGCCTTCGGCTCAGGTCATGACCCCAGGGTCCTGGGATAGAGCCCGGCATGGGCTCTCTGCTCAGCAGGGAGCCTGCTTCCCTTCCCCTCTCTCTGCCTGCATCTCTGCCTACTTGTGATCTCTGTCTTTCAAATAAATAAATAAAATCTTTAAAAAAATGAAATTAGGGCAGGTATCATGAAAATAAAATCTTACTCATTTTAAAATATCTTAAATATGTATGATGTAGTGTGCTATGTGAATATAGGTCAAATCCAGTGGCAAAATTTTATTCTTAAGCATCATTCGATTTTACTTAATATTTGTCTTTAAAAAACAACACAGGCTTGACTTGAAATTGTTTTATGATAGTTTTAATAGGTGATTTCTCTCACTTGTTTCAATTGTGATGTTTTTTTAAAAATCAGTTTTTGTTATGACATTTATAAAACTAGTAAAACACTGCTGTTTCAAAGCTCATCCATTGCTGAAGCTTATATTGCTGTCTTAGCTATTTCTTTGAGAACTTGGAGATTTCAGCATAATAATGACAGTTTTTATCATTGGAAATTATCCTGCTTACCTAAATAATCACATATTGACCTCAATAATTTAGATGACATTAAATATCCGTTCTTGAAAGTAGGTGTTACACATAGAGCATTGTGTATAGGTAGAAAGGGCGATAAAAATGTCCTTGTTTCTTTTTTTTTTCTTTTTTTGAGAGAGAGCATGTGTGAGAGTGTGAACAGGGAAGGCAGAGGGAAAAGGAGAGAGAGAATCTTATGGAGACTCTACACCCAGTGCAGACCCTGACATGGGGCTCAGTCTCACGACTCTGTGATCATGACTGGAGCTGAAATCAAGAGTTGGATACTTAACTGACTGAGCCACCAGGCACCGCAAAACTGTCATTTTTAAATTAACATTTCCTCTTATTACAGGGCACATCACTGTTAAGTATTCATGGAAGAAGTATGTCAGAACAATGACTAAGTAGATTTTTGGTTGTATTTTCTACAATATGATCTAACTTAGAATAAATACACTTTCTTGATAAGTATGTCCTGTTAACAGAATTACCATATAAGTAAAATGAACAAAGAAAGTAATAATGATAATTTCCTTTTTTTGAATAATGAATTCTACATGTAGCACTGTGATGTGTAATGCTTATGTTAAGAAAAGTTGTTATGCTATAATTTTCATTCTTTTATGTCTATGCATTACTTGAGTAAGATCCTAAGATTTATTTATTGGGAGGTATCAGTTTGGAGAGATTTCCTTTCTGTGAAATCCCAGGCCTGTTTTTTAACACATATATAGTCTCGGAAACCACATTCATTCAATGCCTATGACCGATGACTTTAATGAATGCCTAACAACTTACTTAAACCAAACAAATAATTAGTTTCAATTACAGAAGTGTAAATTTGACTCTAATTAATGAACGTGCCAGGCTTTACACATTGGTTTAAGTGTAATTGATCTTAGGACTGCAGAGATCAATTTAAGGGTTGGCAAAATGACAAGTAGGAAGTGACTCAGATGTAAGAATGCTTACCACCAGGAAGATTAATTGGTGTATTAGTGATAAACTAGTAGGTGGCTGATGTAATAATAATATCCCCATAGTAAGAGGTCTCAAAATAGGATCATGAACTCCAAAGCTTTTAATTGTATACCATTACTATGTCAAATATACTCCTTTAAAAGAATATTTGTCACATTCATTTGTCCTCCATTTAATTTTAGGGTTTTTTTTTTCTTTCTTGTAATTAAAAAAAGAGAAACGCCCTAGAGGATGCATATAAATGTTTTACTTTATGCTTTGAAATATTTTCATTTAGCTGTGTTGGTAGGCTATGGTTTGGAAAATCAAGTGGCTGTATTAAAAAGATAATGACTGATTGCTAGCTAGTATTTTCCCATTTCCTACCCTGTCAGTGAAGTCTGCTTTTGTTGCCATGTTAACTTCTCCCCAATTTGATGGTGAAATCTGGAGGGGGTGAGGAAGGAAGAAAGGCAGTTCTATAATGTCAATACATTTCTTCTCCTTTGAAGAGCTTCTAATACTCTCAATGATGGGTTAAAAAGCTGATATGATGAACCTAAATGCTGAGAAAAGCCCAACTGATGGCACATTCACTTCATATCAGTGTGTTGAAGGGTCTCTGGCTGAGAGACAGGCAAAGTCGTAGATCAAGAGAGAGAGAGGTGGCTGTTAAATACGAAGTTGGAGAGAGGAGAATACTGCAGAGTCTGTCCCTTTTCCAAATATTCCCTGCCTAGGTTCTTTTCTGCCTTCTTCCCCCCTACCTCCTAACCCCAGACAACTCTCCTAATAAAAAGAAATTTCAAGAAATATGTCAAAGAAAATAGGCTTTTTCAAGAAAGATGTCAAAGGAAATTGTTGAATGAGGTACAGGGGCAGCATGAGACCAGAGTGGAGGAAGGTGATAAAGGCGCTATTTAGAAGTTAAGCCTGGAAAACTGGGGCAAGAATCGAAGCAATGCTACAGGCAGGAATGAAGTAACCAAGGCCCAGAAGATAATCATAAGGAGCTGGAGTCTGAGGCAGGAAAAAAGGCAAGGCCAGTTAAGAGGTTTAAGTCAGAGGGTGACCTACTTAGAAAAAGATCTTTTCAACAGGCTGACTTTGGACTGAAGGGGAAGTAGTTCAGGAGGCTCGAGAGTGGGTTACCTTTGTCTGTGTGGAAGTTGTTCTGAGTATATAAGAAATCATAATTATATCGAATTAGGAGGAGATAATTAAATTAAGTAGTCATGTACAGGAAGGTTTCCTTCTGAGATTTTTTTTAAAATAAAAGTTTTGTTTTGTGGAGAGTTGTTCTTCATATATCAAATTTTAATTCACATTGTCTTGTACAGTTGTACATTGTTTTGTTGTACAACCTGAATTAGACTACTTTGTTGGAAGAACATTCTAAATCCATGAACATGCTGAAAGAGGCACAATTTTACTTCTTGTAAATATATAGAGGCTCAGGCCAATCTTTTATACTTGTATAAACTGTGGATTCCTTTGCACTATTTCTTTTTTAAAAGATTTTATTAATTTTTTTGACAGAGACACAGCAAGAGAGGGAACACAAGCAGGGGAGTGGGAGAGGGAGAAGCAGGCTTCCTGCTGAGCAGGGAGTCCGATACAGGGCTCAGTCCCAGACCCTGGGATCGTGACCTGAGCCAAAGGCAGACGCTTAATGACTGAGCCACCCAGGCACCCCTCCTTTGCACTACTTCTTAGAGGACTTAATAGATTAGTGTAATGTATTTTGAAGGGGTTTTATAAACCCCGGTTTTTAAAATTCGGGCATTTAGAGTAATATGATATTCTGAGCAGTTTATCCCTTATGATACCTCATTTGTATTAATTATTTTTTAAAATACAGTAGGATGGTATAGTTGTAAACACAGAAATTTTGGAGTCAAACGAATTGGACTGAATCCTGGCTCTTTGATTTTCTATCTGTGGGAGGACCCTGGGCCTCTGCATGTATGCTTCATGTCCCTCACCCGTAAAATGGGCAATTAGTAGTGCTTGTTTCATAGCATTGTTGTAACAGTTTATTAGACACATATCCGCATGCATGTATACATATATGTGCTGGAGACAATAACAGAAACAGAGAAACTGCTTATTAAATATTATTATTGGCATTCCTAACAAAATATTTGTATGATAACAGTAAGTATTCCTAATAATAGGAATAATAATAATATAGATCTAATCTTAATAATAACGATATTTTTGCATACCATTCCTTAGCCGCTTCTCTTATTTCCTTTCTCTTCTGTACAGTGAAACATGAATTGCCAATACTTGTTCTCCTGTTTCTTGTAAACTTAATGTTGTCTGGTTTGCCAAACTGCCATGCCAACCAAACTGTTCTTACCGTGGACTACGGTGACCTCCTTGTTGCTAAATCCAATCCAATTCTCAGTCCTTATTTTAGTTTGACTTGTCAGAAGCAGTTGATCATCCATTTCTTTGATAGACTGTTTTCACTTGTCTTTCAGAAACCATACTTTTGTTTCCTTCCAAAATCATTGGTTGCTCCTTCTCAGTCTTCTTTGCTGATTTTGTCTCCTCTTCTAGATCGCATAATGAATGAAGAAGCCAGACACATCCCTTGCTCCTCTTCTCAACTTACGACAGCCTTGGTCATTTCATTCAATATTGTGGTTTTAGGCACTACTGCTGACACCTGGTTAATTGATGCTCCCATTAAGAGGAGTTCCCAACTCCTCTCCCAAATTCCAGATATGTACATCTAATTCCTTCCTTGATGTTCTTACTTGAGGGCCAGCAGACACTTGAAATTTAAAATGTCCAAAAGCTGTGCAGCTGATATTCCCCTCAAAACTAGTTCCACTCACACCCTCCCAGTTTTTTAGGATAAATACTTTGGAGTCCCAGTTATTTAGGATATTTAGGATATATATCCTCCCAATTATTTAGGATAAATACTTTATGCTTAGGATAATCCTTAAGATAAATACTTTAGAGTCATTCTTTACTCTTCTTATTCTGTTGTGCTCCACATGTCCTTATATTCTGTTGGCTTGGCTTGACTTCCATAGTAGATCCAAATGGTGATAACTTTTTCTACCCACTCTAAATCACTCTAGGATTACTGTGGTGATAGCTGGTCTACTTGCTTTTGTTCTTCTCTCCTTATCTGTTCTCAACACAGAAGCCAAATGTCAGTAAAATGATGTCAGTCCTTACAAATGCACATTTAAGCAAGATATATACCTGCGATAGACTGTGAACATAATCTATTACTTTCATTTGCTGATTTAACAGGCATAGCTCTACTTGAAAGGTACCACAACATTGAGTGTGGCTATTCTTGTTTGGAATGTCTTTGCTTGATCTCCTTCAGCATTGCCTTTCCATTAAGCTCTGCCTTACCTATGAAGTTTTCCTTTCATCATCATTCTTGCCCACAGTGATTTGAGTTCCTCAGAACTAGAGTTGCACTTATTTTCTCTGCTATACAATTTAACCATCACTTTTATATTAAGTCTCATTGTTTAATATGAGTAAGATCTGTTTCCTCAGGTAGCTTGCTAAAAATATTGAAGGGCAGAAGTCTTATGCTTTCTGGCAAAGCCATGTAAGTGTTGATGCCCCTATCTATTTATCAGACTATTTTTAGTTAGAAGTAATTTTTCAAGAAATTTTATCAGACTCCTTGGGACAAAGACAAAGCAAGCTCAACTAAATAGTCTCCCAAACAAAATGTAATACATGATAGTCAAATATCTCAAAATGGAATTTTGTAGAATTAATGATTTAAAGAATTTTCTCTTTCATGTCTCCTTCCTTACGGGCTAGCAATGTGGAATATCAAGTATTTTCTTCTTGGACTTAATAAATACTAGCTATGTGTTATCCGTAGAATAATATGACCTTTTATGCTTTTAAGCAATATAAGGTATCACATGGCAAGAAAACATTCACATATTTACTGAAACAAATCATCAAAATGGAAAGAAGTGATGCCAATTACAGTGTGTACAATTCTCGTTTTTTAAAATGGTGCCTCTTAGAGGAGATTCATGAAAATATTTGGTTGCCTTCCAACACTTTACTACTTATCTTTTAATTTGCATAGACCATTTTCTACAGATGCACAGAACACATGCATATTAAACATTAAAATGGCTTAATTTATGTCCCAAACTTATAAAACCAAATAAAGTCTGTACTAATGGTGGACCTTTAACTTTTCCCATCGTGCTTAATGACCATCCCTATTAAGCCTACCGGTATGATTTTTCAGTATCTCAGAAGCACAAACCATCCTCTGGAGAAAAATAGATAATACAAGCTCATTGTGCTTGTATTGTCTATTTGTATTGTCTAATTGTGCTGGAGGAGGTCAGGTTATATTTTCTTTTATGGAATAGGGAGAAATTTTTAGTTTTTTGAAATGTATTTTTTTCTTTCAGGAGAGTTTTGCACAGGTAATACTTTGTGATAAATGTTCACCAGAGGATTTTCTTAACTCTTCTTTTACAAATTCATGGGTTCTTCTGTCCTAACTTCTTTCAATATTGTGAAAAATTAGTTTTATGAAATATTTAACCAAAGAGACCTGGATGTTTAGAGAAATTGAGGAGATGTGGAGGGGTCACTGAGCCCTCAGTGCCTCTGGTATCTTTTCATTTCTCTAAATATTGAGAAAAAATTAAGCAGTAATAATGTGCAAAGTCAACATGTTATCTTTTTTAATGTAGAGATTCTTAGGTGTAATATTTGATTTCTTCTTAAGTTTTTCTTTTTTATTACAAAATGTAATACTGAAACTGATGTACAACTCCTCCATTATAAAACAGTTTTTTATTCAAGTATAATTAATGTACAATTATATTAGTTTCAGGCATATAGTATAATGATTCAGCAATTCTATATATTTCTCAGTGCTCATCAAGGTAAGTGTACTCTTTATCCCTTTTAATTATTTCACCCATTCTTCCACCCACCTCCCTTCTGGCAACTACCATTTTGTTCTATATATTTAAGTCTGTTTGTCTCTTTCTTTTTTCTTTGTTTCTTAAATTCCCTGTAGGAGTGAAATAATATGGTATTTTCCTTTCTCTTACTTCACTTGATATAATACCCTCTAGGGCCATCCATGTTGTAACAAATGTCAAGATTTCATTCTTCTTTATGGCTGAGTTCTATGTAGTTACCAGATCATCTCTATATCCATTCATATATTGATGGTCACTTTGGTTGCTTCCATATCTTGGCACTTGTAAATAATGCTGCAGTAAACATTGGGGTGCATACATCTTTTTGAATTCCTGTTTCCATTTTCTGGGAGTAAATATCCAGTAGTGGAACTGCTGGATCCTATGGTAATTCTCTTATTAATTTTTTGAGAAACCTCTATACTGGTTTTCACAGTAGTTACACCAATTTGTATTCCCAACAGGGCATGAGGGTTCCTTTTTCTTTATATCTTCACCAACACTTACTATTTTTTGTGTGTTTTTTTAAAGTTTTAGCCATTATGACTAGTGTGAAGTGCTGTTTCATTGTGGTTTTGATTTGCATTTCCTTGATGATGAGTGGTATTGAATGTGTTTTTATGTGTTTGTTGGCCATCTGTATGTCTTCTTGGGAAAAATGATACTTCAGGTCCTCTGCTAATTTTTTTTAAAGATTTTTATTTATTTATTTGACAGAGAGAGATCACAAGTAGGCAGAGAAAGAGAGGGAAGCAGGCTCCCTGCTGAGCAGAGAGCCCGATGTGGGGCTCGATCCCAGGACTCCAGGATCATGACCTGAGCCGAAGGCAGAGGCTTTAACCCACTGAGCCACCCAGATGCCCCTGTCCTTTACCTTTTGTAGCACAAACCAAGGAAATTTTTCAACAGAGTTCTTGAATAAACAAAGAATTTTGGTTCAAATGTCTGTTTGAGAATTTCTCTTTAGTTAAAGCTGATTTTATTCTTCACGAGAGATTCATAGTTGTAAATTCCTATTTTCCCATCTTAAATAGGGGTTTATATTCTTTGTTTCTAAAATGGGGATAGAATATCTGATCAGAATATTCAGACTGAAATTCATTTGGTGAATGTGAACAATTAGCTTGGGCAGTAGTAGTAGCAAATTTCAGTTCTCTTTACAGAGACTGGCAGAAAATCTCACTGGGACATGATGGAAAAGCAAAATTTAGAAAAATGGAAGACTATTCTTGTGAGAAGAAGATAGCTAACAACTAGCTGAAAATGGTTGAATTAGGTTATATCAGACAAACAAATTAAAATGCCAGTAAAAGACCCTGAAATCCATTATTGACTTCTTAAAGCTAATTCTGGGCAAGATTGCAGCCAAATACAGGATCACTATTAATGCTGTGTAGTACAAGGCCTGGGCAGATAGAAACAGTAGATTCTCAGTTCAAATTCAGTGGAAGTTAAGTACTTGTCTATGTTAACATTGAATTCGATGTAAGGAATGGAAAGGTAAAATGTGTTTTCCTAATTTTATTTCCTGTGGTACTCATTGGAAAAATTTCAGAGTTCCACTCTCAAATTTTATTTTGAGGTAGTCAAATTAGGTGGACTCCATTATGTATTAGAATACAGAATGGTATTCTAGAATTAATTGATGGAGTCCATCTGAGTCTTCTTTGGAGAAGAAGAGTAAGAGAAATATTGTACATTCTTTGCTAAGAAGTGTACAGTGTATATTACAAATGGCTGTTATCATAAAGAAGAGTAAACACAAACACAAACACAAAAAATGACAGAGGCAACTTGAAGAGTGGCAAGACCATACCAATGCCAGAAGACCTAGATTCTTTTATCTCTTCAGCCATTACTTAATCTTTAGGAACCCAATTTCTTTGTCTATAAAAGGGATACTGTAATCCCTTTCTGAAAGGTTTTGGTATAAATCAAGTACAATAAGACACATTACAAATCACTGTAATCTGTAAAGTACTGTTCCTGAGAAGAATATAATTATTAATGGAGAATTGTAACTGTTTATGTGTGATTCCTGTTTTATCCTGGATGTACCTTTCAAAATACTGCTCAATTTGTCCTTCCCTTTTCAGCCTGAGGGAGTTCCTGAAGGGTGAAATGAATTTATATCTTCTGATACACTTATGACAGACAGATGGGAGTAATTCAGTAGTAGTTGTCTCTGTGCTGTTGGGTTTAAAAAAAAGCTGACATACATTCAGTATTCTAGGCCCTAATTAAAAACTTTACCTATATTAACTTATTTAATCTGCATGGCAATCTTATGATGTGGCAGCTGAGACCTGGAGATGTTAGGTAATTTGCCCAAGGTCACACAGATAGTAAATTGTATATGCAGGATATGAACCCATGGCAGGGGAAAAGCAGATTGTAGAAGGAGGTGAATCAACAAAGTATTTTATTTTTTTAAGTACGTGTGAAGTTGAACAAAGTTAATAGTCTTGCACGTGTAGATGTTAAGAAAGTAACTGGCTGTGTGAGATTGGAGTTCAGGACAGCATTATTTTGGAAATATAAATGACGGGGGAGTCATCAGCCTAAAGATGCTGTTAAAAGTTGTGGGACAAATGCCATTACCAAGGGAGAAAAGTTAGCAGACTGGTAATGGGAGGTAGAGAATTCTTGCCATGAAATATCTTAGAAATGAACTGAAAAACACAGTATTTACACAAAACCATTGCATTTCTACATCTGTAACTAAAAGAAAAATTAGAGTTGGGAATAATCCAGTAAATTGTAAAGTGGACTGAACATGTTGGGGTAGAAAACTCCCATACTATGACAGATTTAATTAGCAATAATCGCGCCTCAGATAAACCTCATTGGCTATGATACTGCCACTGTGCAAAGCTACCATGACAAATGTAAAGGAAACCCTCTTTAAAAAAAAAATGATGCCGAAGAGAATATATGATCCAAGCAAATTAAATAAAAAATTGTATAAGAAAGGTCAACACATCCTCATTTACCAAAGTCAGAATACTAGAACTAAGAGGCACTTCCTGAGGCTTGAAAGAATTACATTTAGGACAAAATAAAAGGAACTTCTTTCTTAATCAGTGGGTAGTAAATTTTTGAAACTCTTTACAAGTGACAGATAGGTTTCTACCAGTGGTAGAATAGGTTGAAAATGTGCAGTTGATGGACAATGGAAATACCAAAGGTTGCTTAAGGAAATGGAATATTTCAGTGAGTGGTACAGGTCTGTTCATTTAATTTTGATATCCTATTTCCTAACCTGCTTTTCTAAGAAAAATCATTTCAAGCCAATGACTGCAGTAGAAGAGATATAGTCTGATAGAATTTGACTTTTTTTCTGTTGGACAAAAATTTTATAAGTGAATACTCTTGATTGATTAGTTTCCTTAAAACAATTATACCTGGTACATATATGATAAATAGAAGTTCATCTCACTATGATTTATACATAGTAGTACCTTCATATGTTAATCAATGAATAATTAACATCTGGAAACTAATCACTTTCTAAGTTGTATCTTATTCATGGGGATATAATTATTTTTCTAAATTTTAGGATTTTTAGAGTTCTTAGATATCATACAGTACCCTCACTTAAGAAGGGAAGATCAAGATAAGGAAATTTTGTGAATTGCCCAGGGCCTCACAGTTTCTAAATTGCAAAGCTGAAACTATAATGCCTCAATTCAGCAAGAAAAACACAATTAGACAAGTAGAACTGTATCTGGAAAGGTTTTGCATAGCAAAGGAAACAGTCAACAATGAGAAGGCATCCTGTAGAATGGGAAAAGATGTTTGTAAATAATTTATCTGATAAGGGACTGATATCTATAATATACAAAGAGTTCCTGTAAGTGAACAGCAAAAATAAAACAACCCAATTAAAAATGAGGAAAAGATTTTAATTGATATTTCTCCAAAGAAAACCTAGAATTGGCCAACATCACTAATCATGAGGGACATGCAAATCAGTCATAATGAATTTATTCACACCTGTGAGGTGGCTATTATTTAAAAAGAGGCATTGGTATGTATGTGGAGAAATTTAAACCCTTGTATTTTGTTGGTGGAGATTCATGTTATGGAATACAGTGTGGTGGGTCCACACAGACACACACATACAGAAGCACACACTGGAATATTATTCAGCCTTAAAAAGGAAGAAGTCCTGCCATATGTGACAACATGAATTTATAGGGAGGGTGTTACGGTAAGTGAAATAAGCCAGCCCCCAGACAAATACTTCAGGATTCCTCTTATATCTAGTATCTAAAAAAGTCAAATTTCTAGAGTCTTAGAGTAGAATGGTGGTTGCTGTGGACTGGTGGGAAGGGTAAATGGGAAGTTGCTGTTCAATGGGTGTAAAGTTTTAGCTATATAAGATGAGTAACTTCTAGAGATCTGTGGTATAACATTGTGCCTAGAATGAACACTATTGTATTGTGCATTTAAAAATGTTTTAAGAAGATAGATCTCAAATGTTTTTACCATAGTACTACTAATAAAAAAAGCACACACATATGTGTATACATACAGGCTATAGGTAACTCTCTCCACAGTTATATCCACAACACTTTGCTGTGGCAGAAACCATTAGCCTAAGAAAATTTGATGAAAACTCAAATGTATCTGCTGATGGAGCACTTGGTTAAAACATCAGAAGAGAGTAAGCAGTAAGTGATCAGATGCCAATTAATTTTTCCTAGCATGTTCAGATTGTTAAAGCTCAAAAGAAATAATAAACTCATAAAATTATAAGAGCTAAAAACTTTATTTAAAATGACAAAAAGAATGCACTAATTCTTCACTCCCTGTTTTTTTCATTAGACTTTCTAAGTATGTGTTGCTTTCCCATTTGCCACAGTATATAATGGTTCAGCTAAGTTAGTAAATGTGTGAAGGTTTTTATATAGCTCTTTATACAGTGTATTAATTTTCATAGGTACTATATGTTAATTTTAATTTATGTCATATTTGGAGTGTTAGCTTTCATCATAGTCCTTTGTTAAGTTATTCATATTTTTTTTGCTGCTGGGTGATGGAATGAGTTATTTCTATACACTTACCCAGACAGTTGTTCCTATACTTAAAAAGGAAAAGCTAAACATTTTCTGTTTATTTTAAATAACTAAGTGGCAGAAACTTTACAAGATGATACATATATTTAGATTAATAAGTATATTGACTTAAGACAAATCAGTTTAAAAGTGGTTATGTACGTGGGAGAATACTTGTCTCAAACGAGCCAGCCATACTTTTTAGATATTGAAATGATATTTCTTGCTTTGCCAGTCTGTAAGTCAGAGGATTGTCTCCTAGCCTGGGGGATGATTTAGAGATAACACTGCCTCTATATATACTAGGGGAGTACTCAACTCTGGCTGTAGACTTCAACTGTGATTCTGTATTACATTATATATTAAGACACTATTTCCACAGGCCTATCAATTTCTTTTAAGTGTGACATCCTCAATTTTTCATTGTTTTCCTTTCACCTGCTTCACTTCCTTTTTTGTATAGTATGGTCTATTCTCCCAGAGGTCCTTTTGATCCTTAAATATTTATAGATTTTTTATAATATAAATATTATATATATATATTATATATATAATATGATACACACATATATATATATATGCATGCATACCAGTTACTTCTTGGTACTTTTTATCTTTCTTTTAATAAGCTTCTATAAGAGTTTCCTTTGTATGTTTACTTATTAATTAGCCTGTAGAGTCTCCTACTTAGGTATTTATAAATTTGGTTACACATTTATATCTTAATAGTAAATGTTTCCTTTAAGTTTCCATGTAAAGGAATGTTTGGTCTTTGTTTTTTAGTCCTTGCTGTTTGATTTTTACTTGCTTATTTTTACATCAGGAGATACTCCATTAACATTAGTGTTTTTACAGCTGTAGTTGGAATATAAGGTCCATCAGGAACCATGTCAGGCATGTTTACTTGGTACAAAATCAGTTTTGAAAAACTAAATTTTGTGAATAAAAGAAGGGAAGAATAACTTCAATCTCAACATGTATCTTCAAAAAACTATCTGACTGAAGTCCTTTTGTGGTCTTCAGCCCAGCCTTATTTGGCTCCAGCTGCAAAAATGCAAGTGGCTTTTTGGGCATGGTAGAGCAGAAAGGATGCCAGTGTTGGACCCAAGCAGTTTTTTCAAATCTTGGCCTTGCCGTTTAACGGCTGTATAACCTTAGGCAAGTTCTTTAACTTCTCTTAGCCCAAAGGTTTTTAATGGAATTAGAAATTAATTACCAAACCACATGGAAAGACTAAGGGAATGAAATTCAGGGGAAGTGACTCTAATTGTTCATTTGACCACAATCTTTCAGAGAGTCTGGAAATTCTGTAGCCCACAGGAAACCACCAGCAATTTTCAGCACTGCATGTATCATCAAAGCAGGTGACTTTTAGGGAAATGCCCAGTGGCTGCTGTAAAAATGTCTTACCCGCAGAAGCCCATACCTCTGCCTTCCACCTCCCAGGAAGCCATATTAAATCTTCAGCATCTCCTTGGCTTGCAAATCTGATAAAAGATTCTGGAAAATGTGTTAGATACCCAGGCTTCTGGTCCCTGTGATACAGGGAGGGAGCGAGCATAGCAGGAGGAATGGTTTTGAGTTGCCAAGACATAAGCTGGCAACATTTTTCTGTCTATGACTATGGATTCTTATTCTTATTTCTCAGGCATGCTCTGTTTTGGAATTCTAATCTCCATTCTTCCTGTTATTGAAATAATGATTGTTGAATAAGTAAATACCTTCAAGACAGAGGTTGATTTATGTTTATCGTATATACTACTATCTCACATCTTTGTCTTTTTTTCTCTCAGAAACTTACCCTCTCCCTGTATGTATACCTATTAAATTTGACTTTCTTTTGTTGAAAAAAAATGTCTCTTGACCAGAGGTATGCAAATTATGGCATACAGACTAAATTTGCTGGCTGTTTTGCAAATAATGTTTTACTGGAAAATAGCCATATGCATTTATTCCCATGCTGTTAGTGGTTTTCACACCCAACTCTTCATATTTTCAACAGAAGTCACAAAGTCTACATATTTACTGTCAGCCCTTTGCTGACCACTGGTCTAGATAATACATAAGGAAAGGGAACACCACAGGTGGCTTTTCTCCCTTACTTGCCTATTGAATTTCTTTCATGACTACTTAAATAAGTATAGATTTTCTTATCTCATGGGTATATGATTTTTACCAAATTATAGATACTTGTGTGGAACTCTGTCCATGATCTCAAGAATTTAAAAAAAAAAACTGTCATGTATCTAACAGAAATTTGTTTCTTGACCCAAAACAATGAATATGTTCCAAATCTTCTTCCTGTGTTTGGGATTGTTATTTCACTTAAATTCTTCAAATATCTGTTCTCTAGTAATAGTGCACCATGTCATCTTGTTTCTTCTATGTTCTATTACTAACAGGGCAGCCATATTCTTTCTTAGAACTTACAGTCATGGTTGAGTGGCCCCAATGATCTTTGCTTTTTAAGACCTTCCTTAACACATTTTGAAAACTATGATATGCTAGTAAGTCTGTTTTTCCTCCCAGTAATTAGGTGTCAGGTCTTACTAGCAAGTTGATCGTGCTGGTTGCTTTTGAGCCATGGAGACAATGTATTAATATCACAGCCTTTTTATCCCTTGTCATCTGAAGATTCACCCACACCTTTCTGTATCTTTTCCTATCTTTGAACTCATTGTTTAAAGAAGAGTTTGAGAGAGAGGGAAAGGCAGAGAAAGAACTCTGAAAACCCTTTTTTTATCAGCTATTATCAATTATTTCTTATCGACTATTTCTCCTTCAGCATCTTCAGTTGTCTTCTTTAATCTTGTAAAGCAGAATGCTTTCTTCTTGAACATTGTAACTTGTCTCTAGGTTGTGCTTTATTCTTGTATGACCTCTTTGCTCATCACTTTGGCTCTTATTCTACATACTCTGCTCACTTGCTCTTTGATTTCTACTCTTTTTTGCTCCACTTTTTACAATTTCTTAACCTCTATTTTAAAAAATCTTTTCTCCACCTCATTAAATGCTTCTACGATAGAAGTATTCATTTTGTTCTTCAAGGCATTTCAATATTCTCCTTCCCTTGAGTATATTTCTTATGCCATTTTAGCTTGCTCCTTCACAGTATGAACTCTTGAAAGTGAGATAGTTCATTCTTCCTCTTGAATATATATTTTTATTAGATTTTCTCCCTGTTCAATAAGAATTTACTCTTTCCACACTGTTGAAAATCGACTAATTTTTTAAAAAGATTTTATTTATTTATTTGTCAGAGATCACAAGGAGGCAGAGAGGCAGGCAGAGACAGACAGAGAAGCAGGTTTCCTGCTGAGCAAAGAGCCCGATGCAGGACTCCATCCCAAGACTCCGGGATCATGACCTGAGCCAAAGGCAGGGGCTTTAACCCACTGAGCCACCCAGGCACGCCAAAAATTTACTAATTTTTTGAGTTTGTTACCAAAATATGGGTTTTTACCTTGCATTCCACTGTATTTTCACCTACACATTTATCTAGTCATTCTGAAGACCATCTCTATCTGTATCTGGTTTTGTCATAAATCTGACAGCAGTTATCTAAATATAAAATTTAAAATGCTATATTTTGCAAAGTGATTCTAAGTATATTTTGTTGGATAACATGCAGTTACTTTGAGCCCTATTATCTTTTTTTCTGGGGCAACACTGAAAGGGACCGAATCAGCAAAGCATAGATATTAAATGCTTCCTTCTTTTATGTTTATTTGGATGTTGAGCAGCTACATGTATAAATGTGATACTGCTCAAACCCCAGTTCATTTACATGATCACATGTCTTCCAGTGTAGATTATCTGTTACTAAATATGTTCACAAATACAAGTCCATGTTGGCATTATTCATGTCCCATTGACTGATACAAAATTAGCTTTAAATTTATATTGTCAAATGTAGTAACCATTAGCTGCATGTGGCCATTTAAAGTAATTAAAATTCATAAAAATTAAAAATTGAGTTTTGCAGTTGAACTATTCATATTTCAAGTGCTGAATAGTCACATGGGTCTAGCAGCTGCCACATTGGACTGTGTGGGTATAGAACATTTCCATCAGCATAGGAAGTTTTACCAGATACTCTAAATAGTTAAGAATGTAGTTTCTTGAATTATACTGCATTCCTCCCAATCATACTAAGCTCTCTTTTTTGTACTAAGATTGTGTGAAATTTGATTTCTCTTCTATGACAGTCCATGGGCTGCAACTGTAAACTTCAGTGGTCATTTCTTTCTGTCCTCCCCACCCTGTATTTGTCATTTAATTCAGCTGAATTCCCTTTTCTTGTATTCTCCTATCTATTCCATAGAGCATTTGTTCTCAAACTTGAATATGCATCACAATCACTTGGAAGGTTTATTGTAACACAGATTGAAGCCCCCCTCCCTGTTTCTGATTGCATAAGTCCTAGTTGGGGCCTTATAATTTTCATTTCTGTCGAGTTCCCAGGGGTTAATACTACTAGTCTGGAGGATCCTACTCTGAGAACGGTATCTGGGAAAGCTTCTACTTCCCTCTGTCTGCTTTCCTGTACACAGAGCTGTTCCTCACTCACCCCTCACACATTTCAGTACTTTTTCTGTAGAATTTATTAATTACTTACTGTATTTATTTTTTAATTTTTTAATTTAATTTTTAAAAATACGTCTTTCCCCTGCAACTTGAAATCCATTTTCTTGAACTGTATCTAAGTCTGCCCATACTCACTGTGTTCTCTCTTTTCTCTTGCTTCCCTGGGAAACTGTCCCTATTTCATTTGTACAGATGTTTCTTGTTTTCTCTCCTTTTTGCCTTGTATGTGGGGTCTTGAAGGTGGCCCAACAACTGTGCCTTCCTCCCTTTTATTGTGACATGTCCTTGGGCATTTATGTTTTATTTTTACTAGTGGTTCTCTTTTTAGGAGGCACCGTGGTGTCCCTGCACTCCAGACTGAAACCACATTCCTTAACTGTTCTACACTGAAGTGACCTGGCAAGTGACAGCTATATCATGTCTTCAGCTGTCTTTCATATAGTACCAATAATATCTCTCTGTAACATAATGAAAATCTCTTGGCAGGTGGTCAGCACTCTTCCCACATTGTCACTTTTCTGTTTCACAGTTGTGTTCTACAGCCCAAATCTCCAACTCTTTCCAACCTTTACTAGACTGGCTCCTATTAATCACCTTTTAAAAGTAGTGTCACAGCATTTGTAGTTTGTTCCTAAAGCTCGACCTTTTTTTTTTTTTAACTGTATAGTGTCTAAAGAATTTTTGTTTTCATGCTGAATTGGAATGTACATCAAGCTTTTTTGCTTCCTAGCATTTGAATTACTGCATATGTGTACCCTGGATTCATTCCAATTGAATTAATAAGTGCATCTCAATATTATTTTCTGCTAGACTGTAATGCTCATCTCCTGTGAAGCAACTGTTTAGGATACAGCCTTGTATTGTTAAAGAAGGGCCTCTAGAGTTAGAAAATCTGTTTTTATATCCTGCCTTTGCTTTTCATTTTTCTCATCTGCACAATGGGCTAGTATTAGTGTCTTTCTTAAAGAATTGCTAGGAAGAACAGATTAATGAAGATACTAAACACAGTGCTTAGTTCATGCTAAATGGTAATCCTTGGCTATTAATGATATTGTAATATATCTTCCCATGAGAAAAGTTTTTCCTTCCTCCTTTATCTTGCAGAAGATGCAATAGACAAGTTCTTTTGCCTTTTCTTCATCTATCTCAGCTTTTATAACTTTTCTTTTTTCCACAATCACTTTATGAGTGATACAAAACAGCACAAAGCAATTACAAAATAAAACACAAACATAACAACAAACATCTTAGCACTTGCTAATTCCTGTGGTTCCAAATGTTCTTAAAGTTTTGTTCTTTATCACAGCTTGATTTCTTTTCAGCCTGCATGTCACACCAGCTTGGGTTGTTGACTACTCTTTTCTCTGCAGTAATTAAGTGAAGAAGTTAGAGTAGGAATTACTTTATCTCTTTGACAAATTTGGAAAGTAAGGCCCAGACAGACAGACATGAATTTGTGATGATGGCATCGTCATAGGGTATTAAAAAAGGCTGCTATTCAGAGATTCCTAACTGGTGCACTTCAGCTTGAAGGGGCGCCTCCACTTCAGAGACATCACTGATTTGTTTGTATGTTAAAAAGGTTTCAAGCAGTGTCTTGAGAAGAAGTTCCTATTTCCAGTTTGTCCAGAGGTGCCACAGAAGCTCTTATTGGGGCTGAAAACTGAATATACATAGGCTGCTTTATAGTTCATTCATCTTCACCATTCCACACAATTAGATTACTATTTTCCTTTTTCTAATTCCTGGTATCCTCTTACCTTTTTATCTTTTTCCCTCTCAACAGCCCATTTGTTTTTCTTTCTTTTAAAAAATTATTATTATTTTTGGGTACCTGGGTAGCTCAGTAGGTTGGGCGTCTACCTTTGGCTCAGGTTATGATCCTGGGGTCCTGGGATCGAGTCCCACATTGGATTCCCTGCTTTATGGAGAGTATGCTTCTCCCTCTACCCCATCCTCCACTTGTGCTCACTCTCTCTCTCTCTCAAATAAATCTTAAAAAAATATTATTTTTATTTATTTACTTTTTTCATCTAAATTCAATTAGCCAACATTAGTATCAGATGTAGTGTTCAGTAATTCATTAGTTCCATTAACACCCATTGGTCATCACATCAAGTGCCATCCTTAATGCCCATCACTAAATTATCCCATTCCCCCACCTACCTCTCCTCCACCTGCCCTCAGTTTGTTTCCCATAGTTAAGAATCTCTCATGGTTTCTCTCTGTCTCTGATTTCTTTCCATTTTGTTTTTCCTCCCTTCCCCTATGATCCTCTGTGCTCTTTCTTCTATTTCACATATGAGTGAAACCATATGATAATTTCCTTTCTCTGATTGACTTATTTCACTCAGCATAATACCCACCAGTTCCATCCATGTCAATGTAAATGGTAAGTATTCATCCTTTCTGATGGCTGAGTAATATTCCATTATATGTATGTGTGTATGTATGTGTGTGTGTGTGTGTGTATAAAGATGATGTGGTATATATATGTATATACTACATTGTCTTTATCCATTCATCTTTCGATGGACATCTCAGCTCTTTCCACAGTTTGACTGTTGTGGACATTGCTGCTGTTAACATTGGAGTACAGGTGCCCCTTTGGGTCACTACATTTGTATCTTTGGGGTAAATACCACATAGTGCAATTGCTGGGTTATAGAGTAGTTCTATTTTTAACTTCTTGAGGATCCTCCATACCATTTCCCAGAGTGACTGCACCAGCTTGCATTCCCACCAACAGGGTAAGAGGGTTCCCCTTTCTCTGCATTCTCGCCAACATCTGTTATTTCCTGACTTGTTGATTGTAGGCATTCTGACCAGTGTAAAGTAGTATCTCATTGTGGTTTTGATTTGTATTTCCTGATGCTGAGTGATGTGGAGCATTTTTTCGTGTGTCTGTTGGCCATTTGTATGTCTTCTTTGGAGAAATGTGTGTTGATGTCTTCTGTCCATTTCTTGACTGGATTATTTGTCTTTTGGGTGTTGAATTTGATAAGTTTGTTTATTGATTTTGGATACTAACCCTTTATCTGATATATCATTTGTAAATATCACCTCCCATCCCATAGGTTGCCTTTTAGTTTTGTTGATTGTTTCCTTTACTGTGCAGAAGCTTTTCATCTTGATGAGGTCCCAATAGTTCATTGTTGCTTTTGTTTCCCTTGCCTTTGGAGATATGTCTAGCAAGGAATTGCTGTGGCCAAGGTTTTAGAGGCTGCTGCCTGTGTTCTTCTCTAGGATTTTGATGGATTCTGGTCCCATATTTAGGTCTTTCATTCATTTTGAGTTTATCTTTGTGTATGGTTTAAGAAAATGGTCCAGTTTCATTTTTCTGCATATGGCTGTCCAATTTTTCCAACACCATTTGTTGAAGAGACTCTCTTTTTTTCCATTGGATATTCTTTCCTGCTTTGTCAAAGATTAGTTGACCATAGAGTTGAGGGTGCATTTCTGGGGTCTCTTTTCTGTTCCATGGGTCTATGTTTCTGTTTTTGTGCCAGTACCATACTGTCTTGATGATGACAGCTTTATAATAGAGCTTGAAGTCTGGAATTGTGATGCCACCAACTTTGGTTTTCTTTTTCAACATTCCTCTGCCTATTCGGGGTCTTTTCTTGTTCCATACAAATTTTAAGATTATTTGGTCCAGCTTTGTGAAATATGTTGATGGTATTTTGACAGGGATTGCATTGAATGTGTAGACTACTCTGGGTAGCATAGACATTTTAGCAATATTTCTTCTTTCAATCCACGAGCATGGAACATTTTTCCCATATCTTTGTGTCTTCCTAAATTTCTTTCATAAGTGTTCAGCAGTTTTTTGAGTACAGATTCAGGGCCAGATGGCTTCCCGGGGGTACCAAACATTTAAAGAAAAACTAATACTTATTCTTCTGAAGCGGTTTCAAAAATAGAAATGGAAGGAAAGCTTTGAAACGTGTTCTGTGAGACCAGCATTACCTCCATCCCTTGATCTGAAAAACAGACAAACACCCCACCAAAAAGGAGAATTACAGACCAATATCCCTGATGAACATGCGTGCCAAAATTCTCATCAAGATACTAGCCAATAGGATCTAACAGTACATTAAAAGAATTATTCACCATGACCAAGTGGGATTCATTCCTGGGCTTCAAGGGTGGTTCAACATTCATAAATCAATCATTGTGATACATCACATTAATAAAAGAAAGATAATATAATAAAAAAAATACGATCCTCTCAACTGATGCAGAAAAAGCATTTGACAAAATACAGCATCTGTTCCTGATTAAAACTCTCCACAGTGTAGGGATAGGAGGAATATACTTCAATATAATAAAGGCCATCTACAGAAATCCCACAGCAAATATCATTCTCAATGGAGAAAAACTGAGAGCTTTTCCCCTAAGGTCAGGAACCTGGCAGGGATGCCCAATCTCACCACTCTTGTTCATTATAGTACTAAAAGTCCTAGCTTCAGCAGTCAGATAACAAAAAGAAATAAAAGGCATTCAAATTGGCAAAGAAGTGGCCAAACTCTCACTCTTCACGGATGACCTAATTCTTTATGTGGAAAATCCTATAGACTCCACCCCAAAATTGCTAGAATTCATACAGGAATTCAGCAACATTGTAGGATATAAAATCAGTGAACAGAAATCGGCTGCATTTCTATATGCTAACAGTGAGTTGGTAGAAAGAAATTAAGGAATTGATCCCATTTATAATTGTACTCAAAACCATAAGATACCTGGGAATAAACCTAACCAAAGAGGTAAAGGATCTGTATGCTATTTGTTTTTCTTTTTATCATATATAAAAAGTAAGCGTTTTATTACTCATTTGGGAAGACAACATGAAAGTATAAAAAGCTATTGAAAAGCCATGTAACCGTTATGGCATGTGATTATGTTGTAGACTATGTGGGATGCCTCATATAAATGGGCCATATAAATGGGAAGATAAAATTGAAGGAGTTTATTTGGTAATATGAGATAGCTAGACAGAAGATGAAAATGACACAGGCTACCACAAGTGTTATTGTAGGAAACCCTGAGAACCTGGGTTGGTGTACTACAAATTAATAATGGAGATGATCTGGTTTATAAAAGGGGCTCACAGAAGTTAATTGCAAATGTACGTGGTTGGTTGCCTATAAGAAAGCAAGGGGAATAAAAATGAGTTGAGGTAACTGGGATCATGATGGTGCCTTGAGGAGAAATAGAAGAAAAAATAATAAGAGAAGACAAATTTTAGAGGAAAATAGTTGAAAAGAGCTGGACTTAGAGTAGCAATTTCATTTAGGTAATAGAAGGATGGGACAGGAAATTGGGGGTAAAAAAGGTGATGGCTCCATAGAAATGCTTTTGAAAGGTATCAAGGGGGTACTGTTTTCTAAGAGCAAAAGAGAGAGAGGCTAGTATTGTCAGAGTGCCACAGATAAGGGACTTCCTGCAGGGTAAGTATTAGAAGGATGACTAGCAGGCACATGATTTAGAAACAGGTTCTTAAGAAAAAAATTCTCGGGGCGCCTGGGTGGCTCAGTGGGTTAAAGCCTCTGCTTTCGGCTCACGTCATGATCCCAGGGTCCTGGGATCGAGCCTCACATCAGGCTCTCTGCTCCACAGAGAGCCCGCTTCCTTCTCTCTCTCCCTGCCTGCTTCTCTTGCCTACTTGTGGTCTCTGTCAAATAAATAAATAAAATCTTAAAAAAAAAAGAAAAAATTCTCAGGATTGCTGACTGTTGCTCATAAATTAAAATGAGAACGGTTGTAAGTATAATCTGCTTTTTTGTTGGTGATTTTTCAAACTTTATTTTTACTCTATCTTGCTGTTTTTATCAATCAAAACCTCTATGAGAGCTTCTTATTTAAAGCAAACCCACTGAAAACATCTTTTTAAATCTCTTCTTGTCTTAGATTCCCAAATGCCTTCTTTTTCTAACCTGACCTCTTTCTATGAAATAAGTTTGACTTAAAATTAGTGTCTTTTACTCTCTAAGTATAAAAATATACTTTCTTCTTATTCTTACTGAATTTTTTGTTTGTTTGTTGGCACATCACAGGGTTTTATCAACACATTATTATCTCCTGCAGGGAAGGAGCTCTGGATGCAGTGCTCTCTGTCTTCAGTTAAAAATGAGGACAGAGCATAAGTTGAGATAATTTGGGCATCTTACTCAGTGAGAGTAAGAACCACATTGACTGAGACATATCAGGTATTCAAAAACTCATGTGTTCATAAACTTAATAAAGATACCTCGTTAGTATCATTGGAGGTAACTAGGACCCCAGTTCATTTTAAAGAGAGTCACAGGAAAAGAAACACATTTGACCTGCCATTTCTGTACTAATTGTATATCAGACTAACCACATTGGAAATCAGGAAAATTTATTTTTGAATAATGACAAATAAATATGAATTTTGATTGCAGAAGACCTGAGAATATCCCTTTTGTGCTGCCCATAATGAAATGATCAACAAACATTAAAGGTTGATGGGGTTCTTGAGCATGGAGATAGCAGCCTGAAACCTCCTGAATCATTCATGAGTCTTTGCATCACTAAGGTGATGCAACCATAAATCAGGGACCCCATGAGGTTTTGCACCAAGGCAGTATTTTTGCCCATTTTTTTAAGGGACGAGTGTCCTTTAGATATTTAAGCCTAGCTTCAATAGCTACCATACCTTTCTCATGAGGAATTAAAAAATCACTTTCTAAAATTTTAGGACTCAAACTTAAAATTATAATTTTTAAAGAATTATAAATTTTTGCTGAAATTAAAAAATTATAAATTTTTTAAACCAAAAAACTTGGTTTATGGGGCGCCTGGGTGGCTCAGTGGGTTAAGCCTCTGCCTTCAGCTCAGGTCATGATCTCAGGGTCCTGGGATCGAGCCCCATGTCGGGCTCTCTGCTCAGCGGGGAGCCTGCTTCCTGCTCTCTCTGCCTGCCTTTCTGTGTACTTGTGATCTCTCTCTCTCTGTCAAATAGATAAATAAAACCTTAAAAAAATTGGTTTATTTGGTGAACTTGTAGAATGGGAAATATGAGGTCATATTGAAGAAAAGCCAAACCAACTTCACATGACTTTAGGATAGTATGATACTCATTATTATTTAATGAAAAAAAATGCTGTGTTCATATACTGAATATTAGTATAACCAAATGTTTATAAGTCAGAAATGATTAATAATTGGAATCTGACATAATAAATGGTCTGTAAACTCTTAGGATTGGCATCTATCTCCAACTGTTGTGGTTTTTTCTGGATCATACAACAGTCCTTAAATAATCACAGAATAAATGAATAGGAAGGAGGGGTTGTTGAGAATTGTCAGATCAGCCAATCAAAAGTCTCAGTTATAGAACATTATACTGTGCAATAAAGAACAAATGTCATTTTAGGTTGGTTAAAGAAAAATGCCTGTGTTTTCCTCAGCTCTGGGCAGCACCAACTTTTTATCATCTCATTTGGATGGGTCTACAAAGTAGTAATGTGGGAAATTTCAGGTTAGCCCTGTAAGAATAATTCTTGTGAATAAAGTACCATAAAATATAAAAAAGTCTTTCTTTTGTTGAAATATACTACTGTATGTTCAGAAAAATACAGCTCCCCAATTGTAATTTGAAACGGGAATTTTGTGAATCAGAAACAAGGAGATAGGTCATATCCTTGACAATGTTGTTGTGGGAGTTAGTAATACCTGCATTTAAATCCTGGCTCTGCTGGTTAATAACAAGTTACTTAACATGTCTAAGCCTCAGTTTTCTAATCTATAAAATGAATTTAATAAGTAGATGTTGGGATAAATGAAAGAAATATGTGAACATCTTAGCATAGTGCTTAATGCATTATAACACTTAAAATGTTTTAACTATTAGGATTAGATTGTATCATTATAATGAACTTAGATGAATTAAAAATTTAAATATGAAGAAGTAAAATATAGCAAAATCCTATAGAAAATATATGGTTACCAACTGCTGGTCTATGAATGGAAGAAAATATTGTAAGTGATGGAAGATCTGATAAAAAGCATAGTAGTAAAAACGAACATAAAACAGAAAATAATGACTAAATAGAAATACTGTTGCAATGAAAATCAACAAATATTTACATTCATGATATATAATGAACTTTTATGAATCAGTATGAAAAACTTAGACTAGAAATACAAAGGCATGAATGGAAAATTCATAAGATACAAACATAAAGAAAAAGACAAAAGAAATAACAAAGGACAAATAGACAAATAGCATTCAGAAGAGAATAAAAGAAGAAAGAGAAGCTTATCTGGTTTTACTCCTAATTGATAATCATTTTTACGTATGATCGTCTCTTCCAGACATATCCATATACTTGGCCACACACACGCACACACACGCGCGCGCTCACATACAAGACACTTTTTGCATCCTGTGTACATTTTACTTTGTAATAAAGTACACTTTATTCTATTCCATGATCATTTTTTGTTGTCTTAAAATAGTTTTCAAAAATATTTTTGGCTCTGTAGAATATTATCATGTCAGTCAGATTTCTGGATGAAGGTTCTTGAAATTCAACTTGAACTAGATTTCAAAAATACAGAATACAGCTTCATGATTCATGTAACCAAAACAGAGGAAGGGCACTACGAAGGAGGACTTGGGAATTATAGAAACAAAGGACTTCAGCATCATCAAGTCACTCTCTTTGGACTTAATTTTTTTGCCAGCTTCAAATTCTTAGGTTTTTTCCCCCCTGGGTTAGCAGAGAACATGGACACAAATGACTCCAGTCTGTCGTCCTCATGACTTTATATTCAAGGAAGGAAAGACTTTCCCTTCTTCTCTAATTAGATGGATTCCAGGGAAGACGTCTGTTGGACATTTGGGTTACTTATTCCCAGACCACTGATGTGGCCAGGGATATTTGATAAGTAGCCCGGATGGTATCAATCTAAGGACTAACTGTGAAGGTCTGTTATGAAGACAGTAGAAGGATACTGGGTGGACAAAAGCAATGATGGTCATTATATGAATATCCCATAATTTACTGAGCCTTTTCTATACTGATGGACATGCAGGTTTTTAAAAACATTTGATGTTAAAATTAAGGCTGTGATGATGGTCCTAGTTCATGAAGCTTTGTTGAAATTTTTATTGATTTATTTTTCAGAATTTATCTACTAGAATTGAAATTATTTTATTCAATCACATGTACCTCTTTGAGGCTATTAATATATAGATTAGAATTATATTTTCCATGCACTTAACTTACACAAATTTAACTATGTCTAATCAGAAATAAACAGAGAAAAGAGAAATGAAGAAAGCAGTAATAGAGAAAGTTAGAGATAACAAGTGTGAGAAGAGTAAAGTCTAGTTACTATGTTGTTAATGACCTTACTCTTGGAAAGAAGCAGCATGAGCTAGGATTCTCTAGTCTTGTGTTATCTCAATTTTCATTGGTATGCCTCTCACTTTGTGAGATTGTTCCTAGTCAAGTTTCATTCTAGTGATTAAAGTTAGATTTTCTTTTTTTGTACAACATGGATCCTAAACACATGCCAACCACTTCATCTACTACTATGCCACCGAAAGAAACCGCAATCTGTTCAATACTAGAGGAAAACCTGGCTTACTTCTTATCAATTCTTTATACTATATAATTTTGATAATGTAAGTGGTTTCTCAAGGATAATTTAGAGTATGCCTGATTTTCACCTTCCACAGCAGCTTTAAAGCTACCCTTCAAGTAAGATGCAGCTCTGCTATTTTGTGACATTATTGTTATCAGATGATTTATACCCATCAGATGATTCACTCTATCCTTTCCTGCTTTGTCTACAAGATCTCTTCTTTAGTGTATTGTATTAATCTACTTAAACTTAGTTCATGTCCACCAAGATCCTTCTAAGTGTGCTGGAAATTTTAGTATAATTTAATTCCCAAAGTCAAATTTGATTCCATTATTATGTTTCCTTAAAGATTTAATAAACTTTGGAAAGGTAATTACTTGACATTGCAAACAACTGATGCTTCAATCATGTGGGTATCAGTTATATGATGAAAATACTTATGTAAACTGGCACACTCTAAAGTAGCATTTAGTAGCCATTCTTTCTATTTGGTAATGTTAGTTTGCCTTCCTATAAAATTTTTTGTATGGTTCCTAGTATGATCTTAACATTGAAGTTACAACATTGGGATATCGTGTTCATTTGTAGATGACTCTAATAAGGTAATTATTTGTGGAGATAAGGTGAGCCTACTTAAGTATATTTAATGATCTAAAGTAATATAATAATTCTTGTATTTGATACTTTAAAATAATAAAGTAGAAGAGATGTAGGTACTGATTTAATTTTAAAGTAATGTATGCTATTTTTTAGTTTACTCATAAATATCAGATGTTTAACAAAGCACACAGTTCAGTAAAGTTGAATTAAATAAAATGACAAAAGTGACAGAGTTGTACCTTTAAAAGAGATAAGGAAGAAACCGTTTTTTCCTCCACCCCATTTCACCTGTTCATCTCTCACTCACCAAATACACCTACCTTCTCAACAGTCATCCAAGTAAGAAAAGGATATTTCTCTTTATGGTAGACGAGTGTGACATTGAGTTAGGACTTACTGCTAAATAGAGGTCTACATTTGTTACATTGATGATAAATTAAAAGGTGAATATGGGCAGAAGGAAGCCTTTAATGGAGGAAAAGTGGGTCAACACCTTGAAGAAAAGCAAAGGACATGGAGCTTTCTTAACTGATACAGGGAAATTTCATGAATGACTCAATTTCAGGAAGACTTTTTACAACTTCTCAGAAAATAATAAATGCTGGTAACAACCAACACATACTGAGTGTTTACCAAGTGCCAGAAACTATTTATGTACTGTTAACTCCTTTAATCTCCACAGTAGCCCTCTGAGATAGGTTCTGTTATCTCCATTTTACAAATAAGGAAATTGAGACTTAGTGGATGTAAGCAGGTCACACCAACTGCAAATGAATTCAAACCCAGAGAGGCTGAATCCAGAGTTCACTAACTACTGGACACTATATTATATCAAGAATGAAGAAGATAGCCCCAAAGTCTTGAAAGTGAACTTTTTCTCTGAATTTTATGGAAGGGGGAGGTTTTTTGAGAAAGGCATGTGTAGTGTCAGAGAAACCATTGTTGAAATCTGAAGTTTGTTACTGAGGGCAATAAAATACCTCATTTTTCAGGGAAGGGGAGAACATAGTGTGTGGGAAGTTGTTTTGTATCATTTTGTGTGGTTTTGATTTCCTCTGAGCTATTGCATAGATTGAAGATAAAGGATTATAATCTATAACATTAATTTTCTGATTTGTGGTTTGACATTACTAGAGAAATGTACTCTTATAAAGATATAACCTGTTGAGATAGAAAACTGTCAACTTCTCAGTCATCTCTATTCAAAGAATGACTTTGCAGTACCATGTCCTCAATAATTTTATCTGAAGTCAAGCTGAAAATCAGAAATGTAACTTTCTTACTTCTTAAGTTACTACCATAGAGGTAGTTGAGTTAAAAACAATTATCTAGTAGCTTTCAAGATTGCCACATTCTCCTCACTTATCAAATACAGGCACTTCAGAAGCTGTTGAATATAACTCAGTAATTTACTTACCTAATATTGCACAAATAAACCTTTATTGTAAAGTTTATGATATTTCTAAAAATCACTTAAACTTTTAGATATGCAAATATGTGAAAAAAATACAGTATTTGTCTCCGTCATGTAGCTATTGGGTAAGCTGTTTGCATGATTTACATTTTCTCTGAAAACTGTTCATCTAAAAAACCAACGTGGATTGTAGTAAAGGACTAAAATGCTTTTTGAATTCACAAATGGAAAGTCATCCTTAGCATGGTTATATTTCAGTACAGCTTTATTTATGGACACTGAAATTTGAATTTCATATGTTTCATGTGTCACAAAATATTCTTTTTCTCCAAAATTACTTAAAAGTGTAAAAACCATTTTTATCTTTTGGGCCTTATAAACAAGGCAATGGACCAGATGTAGCCTGTGGGCGGTCATTTGCTGACCCTGTGCTCTAACATAGCTTTCCAGTGTTTTTACAATTAAGGTAGTTGTAAATACATAAATGACTTAAGATTGGTCGGACCTTGGTGATTTAATGGTCTTTATGAAGGAAATTTTTAAATAACTTGATGCCATAATTCAAGTTTTTAGAAGAAAATATCCGTGAAATAAATGGAAAGTGCAGCTAATGTTGACAGTACTTAATTAGTACCATTTTCTGGTATTTTCCCTTGATTTTTTAATATAACCTGCAAAGAGAAAGATGTGAATATAATTTGCATATTTGAAAATTAGTATTCTTATACTGACTTTGTGGTAAAAGTGTTGGTAATTTCATATAAGCTCTATCTTCATATTGAAAAATACCATGGAATTGTAGCTAAATTTTTTGAACAGTCAAGATTCTCTAGAATATAATTAGAAAAACATAGGAGCAAGTTTATTAGTTTTTCTTTTTACCTATCTTCTTTTATGACATACTTGAGGAAAATTGAAATAAAGGTGTTTAAAACTGTTAAGAAAATTAGAAGTTGGGGTATGTAGGTGATACTCCCGTTAGAAAGGATTTCTGCATATTTCTTTGGAAGGGAAGATCTCACCACTCTATTGTACCATCTTTGTACCCAGTAGCAAAACAAATACCTGTAGATAAATTTTTTAATGAAAAATCTTAATAATCTAGGACTTTTTGTGATTCTTGACCAAATTGACCCACGAATGGGGTAAGGTAAAACTGAATTCTCTTTTTTCATAAACAGAAGCTACAGAAAGCTGTGGTTTCTAGAGAGTCCTCTAAGCAGAGACTTAGAAAGAAAAGGGGTTTGGAGCGATAATGAGTCCAAAAATGTGCACCTGCATATCTGCAACCTAAATACTAGTAGTTCTAGAAAACTAGCAGTCAAGTCAATTACAAATTAGTCCTGCAATCTCTAACTCTTCTTTTAAAATCAGTTTATCTTAGGTTACAGGTTTAAATGGCCCATTCTTGACTTAGGTATAACAATATCATTGACATTGGCTGCCCAGTCTCTGATAGGGCCTTTTTTTTTCCTCTATCGTAAAAAATCCAGCATTGTCAGTGGTTCAGTTTGGCACATTTTTAAAAATGACACTTTAGATGGCTGACAGGGAAAAACGCATGAATAATTGAATTAATTATATAAACATTTCAGTGTCTCAGTTGAATTACCTGAGTAAGAGGGTACAATGGTAGGAACTCAGGACTGATATGTGGATTTTGCTTGAGTATGTGCATATGTATGCACATATGCCTGTGTGTACATATATTCTAGACCTAAGCTTAAGTTTTATGCAGTGATCTATGAAATTCTTTATAAGTCAGAACTTATAAACACAGCAATCAGATAAAGAAGATGGGTATATATAATGGAATATTACTCAGCCATAAAAATGAATGAAATCTTGCCATAGTGACAACGTGAAATCTTGCCATAGTGACAACATGGATGGACCTACAGGGTATAATGCTAAATGAAGTAAATCAATCAGAGAAAGACAAATACCATATGATCTCACTCCTGTGTGGAATTTAGTGATCAAAACAAACGAATGAGCAAAGGAGAAAAAAGAGAGAGAAAAAAAGACTTTTGAATACAGAGAACAAACTGGTGGTTGCCAGAGTGGTGGTAGGTGAGGTGATGGGAGGAATATTTAAAGGGGATTACAAGTATGCTTACCTTGATGAACACTGAGGAATATATAAGATTGTTAAATCATTACATTATACACATGAACCTAGCATAATACTGTATGTTAATTATACTTGAAAAAAAAAAGACAGGAGCTATTTAGTGACTAAAAGACATGGAGGAACCTTAAAAAATACAGTGCAAATAGTTAAATCAGTGATCAAATGCAGATTCTTGCTCTTCTGGAAGTCCAAAGATTTTGATTACATGTCATTTTGAAGTAACTGAATAGTATTGCTCTCTGTTAGTAACATGCAAATACGCATTCCTAGAGTATGTTAAATAGAAGATCATAATGTTGAATAAATTGCTTGATGCATTTTTATTTTCTGTATTTAAAAAGACATAGTAGGCTCTATCTTCTCAAGTGCTCTAAATAGTCCATGAATATTAAACACAATATGTAGATTTTTATTTATCATCTCTGATTTAATGTTCATGAAAATATAACTCAGATCAGTTGGGAGTTCTAACTACAGGTCTAGTTCTACAAAATTCTGATTTCCTTCATCTTGACTACATTGATTTTGTGCACTTTGATCTTTATTTTGTGTTATACAAAAGTCAATATGTTGATCTACAAAGACATCTGTTGCTTGGATAGTAGTTATTTTAGAACTGGCTCTCTTTCCAACCACAGTTAAGACACTGAGAATTGGTACTATGTGCTCCTGTCAGCAGTTTCCAGTCATAAAACTTATGAAGAATTCCAAGAGCTATGTGAAGGAGACTCCCTTTGTTCTCATTTAACATTAGTGTGGAGAGTAAAATTGTGTTTGTGAGAAATTATATGAAAAGTGAGTGGTCTTTCCGTATATTCTTCAATTCCAGAACGTCAGTATCCATTTTATACTGTGATTAGGAATTGCATGACTGCCAGCTGGATGTTAAATCATTAAGTTATTGAAATTCCTAATCAATTGTAACATTGCTTTTAAGATAAAGTTTGTGTAATATATTGAATCAGCTCTCTTGATGTATATGGCAGTCTTACTACAACAGCTATTTCTCTGAGTATAAAGATTGTTTATTCACTTGTTGGTTTGATACTTGAAGCTGAGACAGTAGCCGTAAGAAAAACTAGAAAACAAACAACAACAAAAAGGTATTAAAAGAGTGTCATAGCTAGTAAAAAAAAAATTGTAATGTTAAATGACATCTTTGAGTTTGAAGTGAAATACTACAGAGACCCATGTCTTTATACCTTATGTGAAAGGAAATGACAGTATAAGAATCTGAGTTGGATTATAGCCTGTATTTATATTGTATAGATAGATTTAGGAAAAAAAACAAAAATATTTGGTTTAGTGTTAGAAATGTTCTAGTTACTACTGTTGCATAACATGTAACATAGAATGTTATTTCTATCTCATTCTACTGGTCATGTGAGCCAAAAGGGCAGCTCAGATTCCAGAGGAGTGAAGCAATAGATTCTAAATCTCATTGGAATAATAAATGTATGTACAGAAAGGATGAAATTGATGAACTATGTGAAAAATAGCTATCTAAGAAGTAAATATTTAATGATACTTAGATATATTGGATATGACTCTTACGAGAACAAGCAAGGAAATATTGAAAGTAATTTATATTATAAAATTTTGCTTTCTTATCCCCATATTAAAGTAATACATATGGACTGTGTTTTACCATTTAATGAAGCAAAGTGTGACACAGTGAGTATATCCTCTTGTGTTTCAGGTTGATGAAGTAGGCAGACTAAAATCATCATTCTGGGGACACTTCCCAGTTTCAGGGTCCTGTGTATAGGTGGGCATTGGGAAGAGTTCTGTATTGCTATTGGATCTGTTCATTGCAACATGAGGTTAAGCCTAAAATGATACGACTGAAAAATAGCATTAGATTATATAATTCAGGATGTTCCAAGCAGAAATTGTAGTGATAATCTTGTTTAATTCTTTCATCACAAAGGTAAGAGTACTAAAACTAGACTTTGCAAAGATCTTAGTGAGTAGTGTGACACCCTATGGACTTGAATCTAGATCTCTTAGTCGACGAGTTACTGCTCTTCCTATTACTGAATACATCTACACCCTTTTCCTGTGCTATAAAATCTGTGCTATAAATTACCATCTGGTAATTCATGTGGAAAGGCTGTCTTCACCAAATGGTGAATAAGAGCTTGTTGTTTCATTATATTTTCCATTTTGGGGGTCTCTAGAAAGTGAAAATGTTTAGTCAGCTGGACAAGAAGTATATAGTGAGTAGTTAAAGTACATGTGGTGAACTGAGGAGACTCTAGTTTTGATGTACCTTGAAGCTTATACAATTTTGGCTCCACTTTATAAGATAACAGGATGCAAAATTACAACTGCAAAACTAAGTGCAGGGCTTTATACAAAAGAGACCTGTATATTTTAAGGGTCCTCAAGCTCAAGCTTCATCAGCCTGTGGTTGTGAGTCAGTTAGTTTAATTGAAATAATAGAGTTTTGATTGGACTTTGAGAAGAACATGTTGCCTCTTTAGACAAAATGTTGTTATTAGTAAGCACAGCTGAAGAGATGATCATTTCTCTGGACTTAAAGGGTTTCCTTCTGACATTCACAGTGGATTTTATTTTATTTTAATTTTTTATTTTTTTAAGATCTTGATTTAATTTTATTTTTTTCAGTGTTCCAGCTTTCATTGTTTATGCAGCACACCCAGTGCTCCATGCAATACGTGCCCTCCTTAATACGAGTAGATTTTTAAATGCAATCTTGCTTACATGTATGAACATATACAAGGACATTCAGGCAGTGCTTTGTAGCTCTAAGTGATATGGTACTTCCTCACATAGTGATTTAGACACGTAGCCTTGCTTTTTTAAAAACCTCCAGCTACCACCATTTAGGTAGAAAGCACTGCTGTTGATCTTTGGAGGCTGAAGACTTGTGAATGATGCATTAAATGGGCATGTCAAAGTGTGTTGTGGGTCTTTTGGAAGTCATCTAATTATAAAGTATTCCATCTTGATTAATCTACTTAGTATATGAGGATAAATGAGGATGCCATTTTGTATCTTCTGAAAAATGAGTTGATATTAGTGGGATCAGTTGAAGTATTCCGACAAATGATGCATAGACAAGATAGTATTTTCCAGTCAGTGTCCAGTGTTAATATGCCACATGTGGAATGCATGATAGGCACAGAGGAAATAAGGGTAATATTTCACATGACAGAGTGTTTTGAGATAGGCAAGGCAGTTATTAGGTTTCCTATTCTTGTAAAGAAAAGCACTTGCAGGTTATGAACTTATTTCCCTGAAGTAACATAACTGGGATTCAAGCCCAGCATTGGGACACGAAGGGCAGCAGGCTTTTCATTATGCCACTCTGTCTCTTCCTAGAGGCCAACAGAAGTTTATACCATGCCCACTGTCCTTCCCCACCTGGAAACAATTGCATTCCCAAGGTCTTGTAATTTAGCTTTTTGTTATGACTGCTTTTCTCTGAGTTATTTAATTAGAATCTTCAGCTTTTGGCAGGAAAATAGTCAACCCAGCATATTTCTGAGAAGCATTGTATTTAAGGGAAAAGTCAAAGTGAGCAAATAGAAGAGAAGGAATGTATGTCAATAGCTGCTAGAATATATTAGTTGCAGACAAATTTCAGTGGGAGTGTCAGTCACCATGAATTACATTTTTAAGTTAAGTGGCCTGAAAAACTAGAATGGGATGGAACAAGGCATGTATGTGATAGTACAGAATATTTGGAATTCTCCCAAACCTGTCATCTTTTAATGGAGGAACTTTTAGAAGCAGAGATGGGGCCTGTGTTGATAGAATCATCTTGGGAAATGCCATCCAAGGGCACCCTTAAACACTCCTATTCAGACTTGATGTTTTGAAAGCCTTTTCTATTAGACAAGTATTATTTTAAAAGCAGTAGTTTATATATATATCTCATTTTAAAATAATCAAATTAATTTAGGTCCATCATTATCCATGATAATATCATTAAAGCATTCTAAAGGCCTCACCATTGATAATGAAACATAGTTTAGCTGTTAGAACTGTTACAGAAGAGGTTCCTCAGGATGTTAAGAATAGAACTACCCTATGACCCAGCAATTGCACTATTAGGTATTTACCACAAAGGTACAGATGTTGTGAAAAGAAGGGGCACGTGCACTCCAATATTTATAGTAACAATGTCCACAATAGCCAAACTGTGGAAGGAGTGAGATGCCCTTCAACAGACGAATGGATAAAGATGTGGTCCATATACACAATGGAATATTATTCAGCCATCAGAAAGGATGAATACCCACTGTTTGTATGACATGGATGGAACTGGAGGGGATTATGCTAAGTGAAGTAAGTCAAGCAGAGAAAGAAAACTATCACGTGGAACATAAGGAATAGCATGGAGAACATTAGGAGAAGGGAGTGAAATCCAAAGGGGGAGAAATCAGAGAGGGAGATGAACCATGAGAAATTATAGACCCCAAGAAAAAATCTGGGGATTTCAGAGGGGAGGAGGCTTAGGGAAGGAGGTAACAGTGACAGGTATTAAGGAGGGCACATGCTGTGATGAGCACCGGGTGTTATACTTAACTAATGAATCATTGAACACTACATCAAAAACTAATTATGTACTATACAGTGGCTAACTGAACATAATAATACAAAAAGAATTGTTACAGAAGATACATGTTAAATACTAGGTTACTAGGTGAAAGAAAACAATGGTTTTAGGTGTACTGACAACTGTGAATTAAGAGGTCTTTCTTCCCCTTAAAGCATTTTATTATTGGTAGATGGTTAACAGAGGGATAGAGGATTCTATTGAAAAATGCCCTCAAAAGGAAAGTGAGATATTGCTTTTGGGATGACAAGATCAGAGTGGATTTTCATCATATCACTTCATACAAGATATCAGGTGCATATTTTGTTTAGTAAATAGTTGATGACATGGCTCTCTGCATGATGTTGATGAGAAACTATTTTTTGATCTATTTTCCTTGAAGCCCATAGGTTTTTCAGAATTAATTTTATTGCTGGCATGATTGCAATAATATCTACTGGAGTTTAAAATTGTTCCTATTTTTTCAGGAGTAAGTTGTAAATCCTGTTAAATTGCAGTGTCAAGCCCATAGCTTTCATTGAAGCTAACAGAGAAAGAACAGTAGACTAGCTTCCAGGCAGGCAATGTGAGAGTATTTAGATCCCATCATGCCTGAAAGCATTTTTCTTAAGTGCAGACATTGGGTATATTACCCAGGGAGTTAAAACACAGGCAGCTAAAGGGAACTGGATTTTTTTCAATCTGTCAAATTAGATGCGTCTGCTTCTTAATCATTATCATAAAATTGTTCTGTGGGACTACTTGAAACAAGTTAGCTTTCAATTAGTGTGACATTATATTGGCATGTCTGAACTATTAGAAAAAAATATGGTTCTGGCATGGACATCATATGCATGAACAATTTATTGGTGCAGTTTCATGGTCCAACACTATTACAATCTGTTAAACTCTTAAAACACTTGCCTCTCTATTTTTATCTTAGAGTCACTTGGAAATAAGTCCAAACCAAGTTAAATCCAGCTATCCACCTGCTCCCTGCCTTCACTAGGTTGTTGAGCATTTCTGAAATAAATCATACTACCTTTTTTACTTTATCTTTGTGATCACATTTCTACAGTGGACATTGGAACAGTGCTATGCGATCTTCCTCTTTATCTAGGACATTCATTCACTGTACCATGCTCTGAGATACTGTCCATTCTCCTCTATCTTTAAACTTTCTACCCTCTTTCTACACCTTTCACACTCAAATTGCGAAGACTTGCCTTTCTTCCTACTTTTTTTAAAAATGATGTTTTGTAGTAGAACATACTCATATTTTGTCACTACATTTACTGGCATACTCTTCCCTCCATTTAGAGTGGTCAAAATCTGCCTGCTACTCTATAGTTGACCCCGACATTTGTGTTTTCTAATATTTTGAAGACTGCTTCTTCAGTTGTCAACTCTCCTCCATCATCATTTTATCTCTCAATGTAGGATCATTCCCATGAGCCTCCAAGTAGAGGTTCTATTCACACATCTTACAGAAAACATTCCCTTGAGTTGTGGCACTACTGACTTCACAGAAAAGCCTCTCTAAATATTTTCTGTATTAAGTGTCTTTGCTTTCTCACATTTCATTCTCTCCTTAGTGAAATCCAATGAGATTTTTGTTCCTTGTAAAATGGATATGTTAAGATTACTAACTAATGCTCTGTTACTAAATCCAATGGTCAATTCTCACTTTTCATCTTACCTGATTTCTTTGCATAATGTGACCCAGTTGGCTACAACTTTCATCTCAAAATAGTTTCTCCTGGTTTTCTTCCTACCTAATTAATTCTTTCTTTGCTGATTCCTACTTCTGTGGCCTCTAGTTCCTTTTAAATAAAATCTGTTTGAAATCAGTGAGTCTTGGGGTGCTTGGGTGGCTCAGTCATTTAATAACCTGCCTTCAGCTGAGGTCATGATCTGAGGGGCCTGGGATTGAGCTATACATCAGTTTCCCTGCTCAGAGGGAAACCTGCTTCTCCTTCTCCTGCTCCCCCTCCTTGTGAGCTTTCTCGCTGTCAAATACATAAAATCTTAAAAAAAAAATCAGCGACTCCTAAATATATGTTTGTAGCTCAGATTTCTTTCACATCCTTCCTATCTTTATTATCTGTTGTTACATAAAAATATTACCCAGAAATTAGTGTCTTGAAATGAAACATCATCTAATGGTTTCTGTGGGTTAATAATCTGGAAATGGTTTAGCTTGGTCTCCTGGCTCAGGGTCACTCACAAGTCTGCAGTCAAGATTTTGGCTGGGGCAGCAGTCATCTCAGGGTTCAGTTGGGGCATGATCTGCTTCCAAGCTCATGCAATGATGGTTAGCAGGATTCAGTTCCTTGTTGGACCAAGTTTTTCTCTGGCTGTTTACAAGGGGCCACCGTCAATTTCTTATCATATGGACTCTTCAGTAAGGCATCTGCCTTTATCAAAGTGAGTAATAAGAGAATGTCAGTAAAGTAGAAATCAGTAACATAATCTCAGAAGTGACATCTCATCACTTTTGCCTTATTAACAAGTCTCTAGAACCATCCCACACTCAAAGGGGATCACACACGGTCATGAGTAAGAGGTGGGGGTTATTAGAGGCCTGCAACAGTAATGTATCAAATTAACCTGAATATGATATAGGCATCTGAAACTTAAAGAATCTAGAATGGATCAAGTCTTCTTAACTTCCCAAACTTGCTATTCCCCTAGCCTTCCCCATCTCAGTTAATGGCAATACAGTATACCTCTATTTCCTGGCCAGACCTGGGAATAATCTTTGATTTCATTTTAACTAACTGACACATCCAACATATTAACGACTCGTATTGTTATTTTCTCTAAAATGTACATCAAGTCTAATGATTTTGCAGCATCACCTTTGTTAGAAGTGTACTCTAAACCAGTATCAGTGAATCTCTGAACTACTTCATTAGCCTCCAACCTAATTAGTATCCCTTTTTCCTAGTTTTGTTCCATTATAGTTCATTCTTAACATGGCAGTCAAGGCAAACTTTTAAATAATGTCTATTACCTTATTAGTACCAGTATTAGTTCCCTATGACTGCATCAACAAAATTACTACAAACTGGGTGACTGAAAACAATGGATACTTACTCTCACCATTTTGAGGACTAGAAGTCCAAAATCAAGTTGTCTGCAGGGCCATCTTCTCTCTGAGGGCTCTAGGAGATGATCCTTTCTTGTCTCTTTTGAGCTTCTTGTACTTAACAATAATGCTTGGCTCTCCTTGGCTTGAACATATGCATGAGTCCAATCTCTGCCTCCTTAGTTACATGGCCTTTCTCCCTGTGAGTGTTTGTGTGTCTCTCTTTGTAAGGACACCAGTAATTGGATTTAAGGTCCACCCTAACCCAGGATGATCTCATCTAAACTTGGTTACTTCTGCAAAGGCTCTCTTCTCAAATAAGGTCACATGTATGGGTATCCAGGGTTAGTACTTTAACGTATTCTTTTGGGCGACACAATTCAACCCAAAACAGTACTGTACAAACTCTGGACGACTTTGCAGTACAAATACAATATAAGTGCTTCCATTTATTGGTCCTATCCTGTTCTTCATGCTCAACCTGGTTCTCATCTCCCTCATGTCTAGTCTTCCCCAATCATATTGAAGTTCTTTCCATTGTGCAATTATTAAGAACTTGTTCTGCTGTCATGACTTTTGCATATGCTCATCCTTTCCTGGGATGTTTTCCCCTGTATTCACATATGACTGCTTCTTTCTCATGATTTAAATCCCAAGTGAGGGGTGCCTGGGTGGCTCAGTGGGTTAAGCCTCTGCCTTCGGCTCAGGTCATGATCTCAGGGTCCTGGGATTGAGTCCTGCATTGGGCTCACTGCCCAGCAGGAAGTCTGCTTCCCCCCCCCCCCACGCCTGCCTCTCTGTCTACTTGTGATCTCTCTGTCAAAAAATAAATAAAATCTTAAAAATAAATAAACAAATCCCAAGTGATAGAACCTTTAAGAAATTAAAACAGTAACTTCTATACCACTTCATTCTTATTCCTGTAGAACTATTTAATTTTCCTCTCATTTATCATTAAATGAAATACATTCCTTGTCTGTTTGTGTTTTACAACCAAGAATGTAAGCTTGATGAAGGAAGGTTCTTGATCTTGTTTCCTGTTATGTCTCTAGTACTCCAGTGTCTAGGATAGTGCAGGGCATATGTTGGTTCACAAGTTCATATATCCATTAAAACCTCAATGAGCAAGATGATACACAAAACTGCTAAATAGATTGTAGAATGTGGTCAATAGGAAATGCTGTTTGACCTCTGATCCTTTGTACTTGTGGAAGTGTAGTCGTGGTGGGAAGAACAGCAGTCAATATTAGAATACAATTCTTAGAAGAACCTTAAGCAAGGAAAGTTGTATGCTTAGTGTTGGTAGGTTAAGAAGCAACCATATCACACAAGCATAAAGCAATGTATATTCTCTTTGAGGAGATAGTGTAGCTCCTGCAATAAAGAAGTAGGACCTTTAGATAGTGAAAACCTTGGCATTAACTGAATATAGTAAATGCTTAGTTGAAAGTCACATAAATAGCACATGGATAGAATTTCACTCCACGCAAGGATTATATAAGCAGACACTGTCCAAAGAAATAGTAGCACTACCTGCAGGTGGATCATTGGATATGGATCCCATATGTTTTTAGTTGTGGATACATTTGCATCAGAGGTCTCAGAACTAACATTGTTTTATATATTTTTGACTATTTAAAATATTGTCAATAGAAGACATGGAAACTAATTTTCTAGTTTTGTGACCTTGGGAAAGGTACTTTATATAGACAATAGCATCCATTGATTGAATTTAATTGAAAATTTGTAAGGATTAACAAAATAGTCCATGTAAAGTTCTTAGATATATGTGTGGCATTTATTAAGTGTTCAACAAAGATTAACAGTTGTTTTGATAAGCAGTATTTCTTTTTTTCACTTTATGTATTTTACTTAAACCAATATATCCCAAATATCACTTCAACATGTAATTAATATTAAAAGCTAAAAACAGGGGCACCTCGCTAGCTCAGTCAGTAGAGCATGTGACTTTTGATCTTGGGGTTGTGAGTTCTTTTTTTAAAATTTTTTATTTTTTTGTCCCCCCCAGGCTTTATATTAACATATAATGTGTTATTTGTTTCAGGGAATTATAAGACTGTTGATTCACAGACCTGTACCCCGAAATAGTATTTCTTTTATGTTTCTGGCTTCTTCACTGTTATACTAGCTTTCTTTTACAACTGTAACAGGTTATCACACACTATGTGGCACAAATAACACAGATTTATTCTCTTTCATTTTGGAAGGTTATAGTTATGAAATGTGACTTCCAGGGCGATAATCAAGATGTCTTCAGGGCTAGTTCTTTTGGGGACTCCAGGACAGAATCTATTCCTTCAATCTTGCAGCTTCTAGTAGTTGCTGACATTTCTTGACTCATGGCTTTATCACCCTAATCTCCACTTCTGTTATCACATGGCCTGCCCCCTAACTTTAATAATCTTGTCACCGTCTTACAATGACTCTTGTGATTACATTGGTCCTGCTTTGGAATCCAGGATAAGCTCTCCCATGTTACAATCCTTGAATGAATCAAATCTGCAAAGTCTCTTTTCCCATGTAAGGTAACATATTCAGCATATCTGGGGATTAGGACCTGAACATCTTTGGGGGCCATTATTTTGTCTTGAACAAATGCATTCACTGTCTTTCAGTTTTAACAGTTATTTTTTAAATTACAAAGCCTTATCATTGTTTGTTTCCTTTATGAGAATTCTAATGACCTATTGGCAGATAGGACTAATGCTTATATTTCCTTTCCTGGCAACTTCGGTGGTCAATTTCTCACTGTGTAGTACCTGGGGGTGGCTACTGAGCCTCTTTACAAAAGATAACTAATTGTTCTTTGTTCCAGGGCCTTAGAAATATTTTCTGTTGGTTAGAGCTTAATATTCTGACTACTCAAATGAGCTTATGATAGGGAGGTATCATCCATGCCACAGATCATTTGGCAATGTTTGGAGGCATTTTTGCTTGTGACAACTTGGTGAAGATACTACTAGCATCTAGTGGGTGGAAGCCATGAATGCTGTCACACATCCTACAATGCACAGGATGGCCTCCTAAAACAAAGAATTATCTGGCCCAACATGTTAATAGCAGTGGGGTTGAGAAAACCCTGTTACAGGGAACTCTAAAAAAGAGAATTGCTTAGATGTTTGCTTTTCAAAGTGTGGTCCGTGCATCATCAGCTTCAGGATTACCCAGGTTATCAGTCTCTTTGAAAGCTCCCCAAGTGATCCTAAAATGAAGGCAAGGTTGAGGAGCCATGCCTTAGCTTTTTTCCCAGTATCCTACTCTCCTCACAAGTTGTTATGGCTGTGGGAATGTGGAGTTTAACTGGAAAAATAAAATTTAAAAAATTTTTTGCCATATATAACAAACATCAAAGACAGGGTCTGATTAACATAAATTCATGTTTTCTTGAGATTTGCAGTAAGTTTCTTCAATATGTTGAATTTTAAACAAACAAAATATAATAGTCAGGTATATCTGACTATCCATTGAATATATTGGCAGGAAGAATTCACAAAGGATGGCAGATCCACTCAGCTAGGATCGTGTTTGCAGTCCAGAAGAGCAATGATGGAATATATTTGTTTTTCTTCCCTGGCTTTGTTACTTGCCTCATCCAATCTGCTGACTTGAGAACCCAAAAACTTTCTTCAGTATGAGCTTTGCAGCTGAATTACAGTGGAGGGTATGATGAATATGAAAGGTATAAGAAAGGTGAATTAGAAAAGTGGCAGATGGAAACTGTGTAGTGTTTTTATTTATGCTCTCTGTTCTTGTGCACAGTGCACTTTCCATTTTAGCTAGTCGGGTTCATCCATTTACTGGATTTTCTCCTGTCACCAAATAAGTATGAGTTATATTGAGTTTCACAGAAATTTCTGGCAGCCTATGGAATATTTCCATTTCACCAATGATTCACAGTCGTTTTAATCTGGAGTTACTATGCATGGTCCTGTGGTTTATAGTGATAAAGGGTAATACACACCCAACTATGCATCAGTGTTTGATGCTTATCATACATTATTTTATTTAGTTTTTGAAATAATCTTCTGAGACTGTTCCCTTGCCCACTTTAGAGGTGAGAGGATAGAGGTATAGAGTTACGAAGTATTATTAATTTATCCATGTTTGCACAGTTGGTAAGAAGTTGAGCTGTGCTTCAAACACAGACATTTTATCCTCTTCAGTGCATGCCCTTAATCACCTTTGTTGTATATTTCTTCAGGTCTATCTTTGCAGACCATCAGCTAGTCCCAGGGATTTTCTGAGGGGTAGCTGGTTACACTAAGCAATCTGGACTTTGTAAGGGATTATTGCATCATTTTCAAATGACCTTGGTACTGAGACCTTTTTCTAGGAAGCTGCATCCCAGCCACCATTCCTCTAAGAGTGATTCCTCTGCCTTTCTAAAGTGGAGAGAAAGGCCTAGTTACTCAAAATACACTTAGTTTTTATTGATGATAGTGTTATGGAGACAGACTTTTTCTATGCATATTTGTAATTCCACTGGTTTCTTATTTAACTGCCTTGAAATTGTCTTTATGTTGTTGTTCACATGGTTTCTGATGAAAACATCATGATACTAAGAATTAACTAGAATATAAAATAACCAAACATAGCTTATTGTAATTTCTTCTTTTTAAACTTTTAAAGATACTTTGCTTATCTTAAAGTATTCGTTGATTAACTTTA
This sequence comes from Mellivora capensis, assembly GCA_004024625.1. Classification (NCBI taxonomy): domain Eukaryota; kingdom Metazoa; phylum Chordata; class Mammalia; order Carnivora; family Mustelidae; genus Mellivora; species Mellivora capensis. The sequence goes on along the minus strand of PISX010001996.1, from coordinate 17,413 downwards.
CTATAATAAATGTAGTTTTCAAGCATAATTTTCAGAAACCCCTCGGTCATAAAGATACAAAATGAGCACATGTCAAAGATTCATTTAATTCACTGACAAAGGAACTGGAGGACATGTTACAACTGGTTTAGAGGAGGAGTCAGAGAACCACAAATTTATATGCAGTAAAAGAATTTTCGAGTGGATTTGCCACAATGGTCTGTACATAGGGCAGTGATAAGTTGCATCCCGCCAGACCACAAAATAATTTCCATTTCTATGGGCAAGAATTACTTGCATTGCTGTTAACATTTTTAAAATTTAATTTAATTTTTTTAGTGTTCCAAGATTCATTGTTTATGCACTATTGCTGTTAACTTTCTAGAAGTTATCTTTTCAGAGTTGTGAAATACCATGTTTACAGACAAAGGTGAACAGAGAGGGTCAGGTAGTCTTTAAAGCTTCACCTTTCCATCAAAAGATGATCCAGTAATTTCTTTTGTTCATTACAGTATCTCAAATATTTAAGTACTGACCTGCAGATGCATCTACAGTACATGTTTTATTCCTTCAGTTATCCATTACATACTTACTGTTATCTGCTTGGAACAATTTAATAGATATTGTAAGCAGACCAGGAAATGTGTAGGTTTGTGTGTATGGGTTTGTATCTGTTCAGAATCTATTTTAATTAGGTTGTCACTGCTATCATAGTTTCTATTAGTAACACATTTAAGTGGATCTTATGACTGAGAATATTGGAAATTATTGTAGTGACAAAATGTTTAGCACAATGTAGTTTATCTGGATGACTCTTGAATTGAGACATTAAAAAAAATTTTTAAATTTCTTTTCAGCGTAACAGTATTCATTGTTTTTGCACCACACCCAGTGCTCCATGCAATGTGTGCCCTCCATAATACCCACCACCTGGCTCCCCCAACCTCCCACCCCCCGCCCCTTCAAAACCCTCAGGTTGTTTTTCAGAGTCCATAGTCTCTCATGGTTCATCTCCCTTGAATTGAGACTTTTATATGTTTTTTTTTACATACAGAATTAAAATAATAGGAATTTATCCAGATTCTTGACCAATTTGAGATTTCATTTTGTAAAAGCTTTTCTTTTTTTAAATTAATTTTCCCTTGGCGCATATATATATATATATATATATATATATATATATATATATTTAGGGTATGACACTTGATGTTTTGATAAACATATACATTGTGAAATGATTACTACAATCAAGTTAATTGACATATTCATCTCAAATAACTATCATTTATTGTATTACAAGAAAATTTTTTTACTCTCATAGCAAATTTTAAGTATACAGTGCAGTATTAATAACTATGGTTACCATGCCGTATGTTACATCATTGGATCTTATTCATCCTGCGTAACTGAACCTCTGTAAACTTAGACTAATATCTCCTCATTGTCACCATCCCCACCCTCTGGCAACCATCATTTTATTTTCTACTTTCTATGACTTTGATTTTTTTCAGATTTCACATGGAAGTGAGATCATGCAGTATTTGTCTTTTGGTTCCTGGCTTATTTAATTTTGCATAATGCTCTAAGGTCCATCCATCTTATAACAAATTAAAGTATTTTCTTCTTTTTAAAGGCTGATTAATATTCCATAGTGTGTGTATCTCAATTTTTTTATTCACCTATTGATGGACACCTACAACCTTAAAACCTTTTTTTTTTATTATGCTCAGTTAGCCAGCAGAAGTACATCCTTAGTTGTTGATCTAGTGTTCAGTGATTTATTAGTTGCATATAACACTCAGTGCTTGTCACAAAATGCACCCTCCTTAATACCCATCACCCAGTTACCCCATCCCCCACCTCCCTACCCTCTATAACCCTCAGTTTGTTTTTCGGAGTCCAGAGTCTTTCATGGTTTATCTCCCTCTCTGATTTCTTTCCATTCAGTTTCCCTCCCTTCCCTGTTGTCCTTTGTGCTATTCCTTACGTCAAAACCTTTTCTAAGGAAATTTTGAAGTAATATAAAAATGTGTTTATTTTTATGAAAAACAGTACATACTCATTTTTTTAAATTGGGCAAGCATATAAGTATATGGAGGAAGCCTAAAATTTAGTTTAGTTACTTATGATTGCAAAGGTCATATTATATGTTGTGAAGTAATTTCTTTCTAGTCACTTATCTATATTCATATTATTCATAATATGAATCATTCTCTATACAACATATTATTTTGCTTTTATCTCTTAGCATTTTATTGTGACTGTTTTCCAAGTGATAAACTTCCAAAATGTTTGTGAAGGATGAATAATATTTTATCTTAGAGCCATTCCCTACAATTTATTTTAATAGTACTTCTTTTTAGTGATTAGATACTTCAGTGATACTTTATTAAATATTTATTGACATAAATCTCTACGTGGGTTTATGAGTATTTACATGATTTATTAGTTACCTATTAATGCATAACAAATTACTACAAATCTAGCAGCTTGAAATGATACAAATGTATTCTCACATGACTTCTGTGGATTAGGAGTCTGGGCACAGATTAGCTGGGTCCTCTGTTCAGAGCCTCAGAAGGCTAAAACCAAGGTATCAGCGAGGCTGCACTCTTACCTGAGAATTGGGGGTCCTCCTCCAAGTTGATGTTGTTGTTGGCAGATTCAGTTCTTTGTGGTTGTAGGATCGAGGCCCCATGACTTGTGATTCTCTCCACAACGTGGCAGTTTTTTCTTCAGTGCCAGTAGGAGAGCATCTCTGCTGCTGCTTAATTCACTGATGTCTTCTATCTGTGACCTCTAGACCCTCTTTTAAAGGGTCATCTGATTAGCCTGCACCCACTGGGTGTAGTCTCCCTTGGGATTAACTTAAAGTCAACTGATTAGTTAATTTATTTACAACTACGGAACGTCTTCACTTCTGCCATATAACACGGCCTAATAATGAGAGTGATACCCTTTAAGATTTTTAGTCCTCATACAGGCAGGGATACAGAATGTGAATACCAGGGGGTTAGGAGTCTTGAGGGCCATTTCAGATTTTTACTATCACAGACAGATTTCATTTGTTTAGTGATAAATGCTCCCTTTATCATATATTGTTAGATACTCTGGTATCTGGTGTAGTATTGTATATGTATCTTTCATTGATAATTCAATCCATTTTTGTGGCTGTACCATTATAACGAGTTTAGAATTAAAATACATTTTGGTTTCTTGCAGGCAAGACCTACTTAATTCATCTTTTGTGAATTTCTCTTGTTTTTTCCAGTCAAACTTAAAAAAAAATTTTAATAGATGTTTCATGCATCTTTTAAAAAAAGATTTTATTTATTTATTTGATACACAGACTTCACAAGTAGGCAGAGAGGTAGGCAGAGAGAGAAGGAGAAGCAGGCTAACTGCCGAGCAGAGAGCCCGATGCGGGACTCCATCCCAGGACCCTGGGATCATGACCTGAGCTGAACAGGGCAGAGGATTTAACCCACTGAGCCACTCAGATGCCTCTCCAGTCAAATTTTAGACTTTATTTCTCAAGAAACAAAAATTCCATGTGGATTTTCCTAGAAGTGAATAATACCAGTTTAGAAAAATTGGACACTTTTTGTCAGTATTGACAAAGTGGTTAATATTTTCATCTTAAAGCACATTATTTCTCATAGTTTATAATGGAATGAAGTTTTAAAAATATTTTTGAAATCATAATCTACAAATACTGAAAATTGTGTGTTTGCCTTTTTCTAATCCTTATATTTATAGGTATTATTCTTTCTGGTTCATTTCATTGCCTAGGACTTAGAGAAAAAAAGCAAAGGAATGGCTGAAGGAACAACCTTTGCCAGTGTTACTTTCATTTTACAATGTTTATTAAATTCCTTATATGAGTTCTGATCATTTGTTTTGTCTTTTTTAAGGTTTTCTGTGGGGAAAAAAAGGTTGTCTATGTTTTTTAAAAAATTTTTATTTATTTTTTTAATTTCTTTTCAGTATTCCAAGAGTCATTGTTTATGCACCACACCCAGTGCTCTATGCAATAAGTGCCCTCCATAATACCCACCGCCAGGCTCACCCAACGTTCCACCCCCCGCCCCTCCAAAACCTTCAGATTGCTTCTCAGAGTCCATAGTCTCTCATGGTTCATCTACCCCTCCAGTTTCCCCCAACTCCCTTCTCCTCTCCATCTCCCCATGTCCTCCATGCTATTCCTTATGCTCCACAAAAACACGAAACCACATGATACTTGACTCTCTCTGCTTGACTTATTTCACTCAGCATTATCTCTTCCAGTCCCGTCCATGTTGATATAAAAGTTGGGTATTCATCCTTTCTGATGGAGGCATAATATTCCATAGTATATATGGACCACTTCTTCCTTATCCATTTTTCCATTGAAGGGTATCTTGGTTCTTTCCACAGTTTGGTGACTGTGGCCATTGCTGCTAAGAACTTTGGGGTACAGGTGGCCCTTCTTTTCCCTACATCTGTATCTTTGGGCTAAACACCCAGTAGAGCAATTGCAGGATCATAGGCAAGCTCTATTTTTAATTTCTTAAGAAATCTCCACACTGTTTTCCAAAGTGGCTTCACCAAGTTGCATTCCCACCAACAGTGTAAGAGGGTTCCCCTTTCTCCACATCCTCTCCAACACATGTTGTTTACTGTCTTGTTAATTTTGGACATTCTAACTGATGTAAGGTGGTATCTCAATGTGGTTTTGATTTGAATCTCCCTGATGGCTAGTGATGATGAACATTTTTTCACGTGTCTGTTAGCCATTTGTATGTCTTGGTTATCTGTTCCTACTGTTCTTCCAAAGTTTGTAGGTGCTCATCTGTGGTATTTACTATACTCAAAATTTAGGAGTTTTACTCTAATGGTTTATAGAGTTTTTAAAATTTTTTTAGATTCATGATTGTTTTTGTTTAGCAGATTTTCATAATTTATATTCCCAGAAATCTATTCTGTATGATTTCCAAATTAGGTAAAATTCAAAGTATTCTAATTTTTTTATTGTTGTATATTTTATATAATCTTTTTCACTTTTGATTTCTTTTTTTTTTAACAAGGCATTTTTAAAATTTCTTTTCAGCATAAAGGAATTCATTGTTTTTGCACCACACCCAGTGTTCCATGCAATGCGTGCCCTCCATAATACCCACCACCTGGCTCCCCCAGCCTCCCACCCCCGCCCCTTCAAAACCCTCAGGTTGTTTTTCAGAGTCCATAGTCTCTCCTGGTTCATCTCCCCCTCCAATTTCCTTCAACTCCCTTCTCCTTCAATTCCCTTCTCCTCTCCCTCTCCCCATGTCCTCCGTGTTATTTGTTATGCCCCACAAATAAGTGAAACCATATGATAATTGACTCTCTCTGCTTGACTTATTTCACCCAGCATAATCTCTTCCAGTCCCGTCATGTTGCTACAAAAGTTGGGTATTCATCCTTTCTGATGGAGGCATAATACTCCATAGTGTATATGGACCACATCTTCCTTATCCATCTGTCCGTTGAAGGGCATCTTGGTTCATTCCACAGTTTGGTGACCATGGCCATTGCTGCTATAAACATTGGGGTACAGTTGGCCCTTCTTTTCACCACATCTGTATCTTTGGGGTAAATACCCAGTAGTGCAATTGCAGGGTCATAGGGAAGCTCTATTTTTAATTCCATAAGGAATCTCCACACTGTTCTCCAAAGCGGCTGCACCAACTTGCATTCCCACCACGAGTGTAAGAGGGTTCCCCTTTCTTCACATCCTCTCCAACACACGTTGTTTCCTGTCTTGCTAAGAGAGAAGAACCACATGGTCCTCTCAATTGATAGAGAAAAAGCATTTGACAAAATCCAGCATCCGTTCCTGATTAAAACGCTTCAAAGTATAGGAATAGAGGGAACATTCCTGAACTTCATCAAATCTATCTATGAAAGACCCACAGCAAATATCATCCTCAATGGGAAAAAGCTCACAGCCTTCCCGTGGAGATCAGGAACACGACAAGGATGTCCATTCTCACCACTCTTGTTCAACATAGTATTAGAAGTCCTAGCAAAAGCAATCAGACAGCAAAGAGAAATAGAAGGTATCCAAATTGGCAATGAAGAAGTCAAACTCTCTCTCTTCGCATATGACATGATACTTTATATGGAAAACTCAAAAGACTCTACCCCAAACTACTAGACCTCATACAGTAATTCAGTAACGTGGCAGGATACAAAGTCAATGTACAGAAATCAGTGGCTTTCTTATACACTAACAATGAAAGTACAGAAAGGGAAATTAGAGAATCGATTCCATTTACTATAGCACCAAGAACCATAAGATACCTGGGAATAAACCTAACCAAAGAGGTAAAGGATCTGTACTCGAGGAACTACAGAACACTCATGAA
>PISX010001996.1:0-10948 GCA_004024625.1 Mellivora capensis | reverse complement strand
CAAAAAGATGGAAGACCATTCCTTGCTCTTGGATCGGAAGAATAAACATTGTTAAAATGTCTATACTGCCTAGAGCAATCTATACTCTTAATGCCATTCTGATCAAAATTCCACCGGCATTTTTCAAAGAGCTGGAGCAAATAATCCTAAAATTTGTATGGAATCAGACCCCGAATTGCTAAGGAAATGTGGAAAAACAAAAATAAAACTGGCGGCATCACGTTACCTGATTTCAAGCTTTACGACAAAGCTGTGATCACCAAGACAGCATGGTACTGGCATCAAAACAGATACATAGACCAATGGAACAGAGTAGAGAGCCCAGATATGGACCCTCAACTCTATGGTCAAATAATCTTTGACAAAGCAGGAAAAAAGTATACAGTGGAAAAAAGACAGTCTCTTCAATAAATGGTGCTGGGAAAATTGGACAGCTATATGTAGAAGAATGAAACTTGACCATTCTCTTACACCGTACACAAAGATAAACTCGAAATGGATAAAGGACCTCAACGTGAGACAGCAATCCATCCGAATCCTAGAGGAGAACATACGCAGTAACCTCTTTGATATCAGCCACAGCAACTTCTTTCAAGATATGTCTCCAAATGCAAAGGAAACAAGCAAAAATGAACTTTTGGGAGTTCATCAAGATCAAAAGGTTCTGCACAGCAAGGGAAACAGTCAACAAAGCAAAGAGGCAACCCACTGAATGGGAGAAGATATTTGCAAATGACAGTACAGACAAAAGGTTGATATTCACTTTTGATTTCATTTTTATTACTGATCTTATTTTCTTAGCAGATTACATAGACGTTTGTTCTTTATAATACATAGCTGGTTATGACATTCAGTTCTGTAAACACCATTGGCTTCCTACCTGCTCAAGGATGTAGTTCAGATTTCCTGAGAGCCATGCCCTTTCTGTATAGGATCCTTCTACGAGTTTTCAGTCTCACTTGGTGCCACTCAGTAGGTGGGCCGTTTATTACACAGTAACTGCACCCACTACTCTAGTATGTTTGTTTGCAGAACATTCCATAGCATTTTCTGCCAGGTTGCTACAGCAAATTAGCCTGTGTATAATTCTCAGGACATTACTTAAATATGAAAGTCATTCATTTAGACAGAGTTATTTGACTGTTCATTATCATAATCTTATCAGCTTATAGGTAAATCTTGCAAGAAACATATGACTGAAGATATTGACATTTTGGTATTTTAGCCTACTTACTATTACACCTAGAGGTTTAATACAACATATTCCATAATAATCTTTTAACTTGAGCTTTTTTCATACATATACCTTGGATTTTCTTTTCCTTTTCTATTTTTTTAATATACATACAGATAAAAGCTGCAAGGTAATCCTCTTTCCCTAATCAATAGTACCCCTACATATAAACCAGTTTTAATCTCCATTTACCTCTGGAAAGTTGAGTCCTTTAAGAAAGATATCAAGATATACCCAGGAAGAATCAAAACAACCTTCCTTACCCACATCAAAGATTTATTACCACCATCCCATCTTTTTCTTCTGTCAGTGTTTCTGTGTATTTCTTTTTGTTCTCTTCTTATATAAATCTCATCCTTGGGGTTCATTTTGGCTGGGTTCTTTTTTTTTATCATTTACTTTTGTCAGTCTTTTTATTTGTCTGTTTTTGTTTATATACCTTATAAATCTTACCTTTGGGGCCCATTCTGGCTGGGTCTTCACTTTTTCTCTCTCTTTTTTTCTTTCTTTTTGGTGGTGACTTCCAATTGCTCAGAAACGTTCCAGGGTGCACCTTGCCTGGATTGTGGCTGATATATTCCCCTTTACATCCCCTCAATCACCTCTCACCAAAATGACTAGGAGGAGAAACAACCAACAGAGGAAAATTTCAGAGACTCTGCCCTCTCCATCAGAGCTATTGGATATGGACATAAACAGTATGTCAGAAAGGGAATTCCGAGTAACAATTATCCAGGCAATGGCTAGGTTGGAGAAAACCATTAGTGACAACATAGAATCTCTAAGGGCAGAAGTGAAATCTGCCCAGGAAGAAGTTAAAAATGCTATCAATGAAATCAAATCTAATGTAAATACTCTAACAGCTAGGGTAACCAAGGCAGAAGACAGAATTAGTGATCCAGAGGACAGACTGATAGAGAAAAAGGATCAGGAGGAGGCCTGGAACAAACAGCTTAGAAGCCATAAAAACAGAATTAGGGAAATACATGATGCTGTGAAACATTCCAATGTCAGAATTATTGGGATCCCTGAGGGGTGGAGAAAGAAGACTGGAAGATACAGTTGAACAAATTCTGGATGAAAATTTTCCTAATCTTTGAAATGGAACCAGTGTTCGTGTGCTAAGTTCAATGAATCTAGAAAGATCTCGAGGGACTTGGTGAGACTGATGAATCATAATTTTAGACAAGAGCTTCTGAGGGCAGCTAGGGGAAGAGATTCCTTATGTAGAGAGGACGGTCCATCAGAATAACATCAGACCTGTACACAGAAACCTGGCAAGCCAGAAAGGGCTGGCAAGACAAATTCAGGGCACTAAATGAGATGAACATGCAGCCAAGAATACTTTATCCAGCAAGGTTGACATTCAAAATAGATGGAGAGATAAAGAGCTTTCAAGACTGGCAAGGTTTAAGAGTATGTGACCACCAAGCTGGCACTGCAAGAAATATTAAGGGGGGTTCTATAAAACAAGAAAGAACCCAAGTGTGTCATAGAACAGAAATTTACAGAGACAATCTATAGAAACAAGGACTTCACAGGCAACATGATGAATTAACTTCTGATCATTACGAATCTTAGTTAAAAGGTCTGGAACCTTAACATTCTGTTGCCAGTCAGGATCTTTAGGAATGAATAATCTTCTGGTTAGGATTGTGTTTAAAAAACAAAAACTAGAACTTGGTTTGGAACATTCTGTAATAGTTATTCTCTTTTTTTAAATTAACATATAATATATTATTTGCCCCAGGGGTACAGGTCTGTGAATCATCAGGCTTACACATTTCATAGCACTCACGATAGCACATACCCTCCCCAATGTCCATAGCCCCGCCACCCTATCCCTCCCCTCCCACCCCCCAGCAACCCTTTGTTTGTTTCATGAGATTAAGAGTCTCTTATGGTTTGACTCCTTCCTGATCCCATCTTGTTTCATTTTTTCCCTCCCTACCCCCCACGACCTCCTGCACTGCCTCTCAAATTCCTCATATCAGAGAGATCATATGATAATTTTCTTTCTCTGATTGACTTATTTCGCTTAACATAATACCCTCTAGTTCAATCCATGTCATTGCAAATGGCAAGATTTCGTTTCTTTTGATGGCTGCATAGTATTCCATTGTATATATACACCACTTCTTTATCCATTCATCTGTTGATGGACATCTAGGTTCTTTCCAAAGTTTGGCTATTGTGGACATTGCTGCTAAAAACATTCAGGTGCATGTGCCCCTTCGTATCACTACATTTGTATCTTTAGGGTAAGTACCCATAAGTGCATTTGTTGGGTCATAGGGTAGCTCCATCTTCAACTTTTTGTGGAACCTCCATACTTTTTTTCAGAGTGGCTGCACCAACTTGCATTCCTACACATTCTATCATTCCTCCTACAACAGTGTAGGAGGGTTCCCCTTTCTCCGCATCCTCGCCAACATCTGTCATTTCCTGACTTGTTAATTTTAGCCATTCTGACTGGGGTAAGTTGGTATCTCACTGTGGTTTTATTTTGTATTTCCCTGATGCCGAGTGATACGGGGCACTTTTTCATGTGTCTGTTGGCCATCTGGATATCTTCTTTGCAGAAATGTCTGTTCATGTTTTCTGCCCATTTCTTGATTGGATTACTTGTTCTTTGGGTGTTGAGTTTGATAAGTTGTTTGTAGATTTTGCATACCGGCCCTTTATCTGATATGTCATTTGCAAACATCTTCTCCCATTCTGTGTCTTTTGGTTTTGTTGACCGTTTCCTTTGCTGGGCAAAAGCTTTTGAACTTGATGAAGTCCCTGTAGTTCATTTTTGCCCTTGCTTCCCTTGCATTTGGTGCTGTTTCTAGGAAGAAGTTGCTGCAGCTGAGGTCAAGGAGGTTGCTACCTATGTTCTCCTCAAGGATTTTGATGGATTTCTGTCTCACATTGAGGTCTTTCATCCATTTTGAGTCTGTTCTTTTGTGTGTGGTGTAAGGAAATGGTCCAGTTTCATTCTTCTGCATGTGACTGTCCAATTTCCCAACACCATTTGTTGAAGAGACCGTCTTTTTTCCGTTGGAAATACTTTCCTGCTTTGTCGTAGATTAGTTGACCATAGAGTTGAGGGTTCATTTCTGGGCTCTCTATCTTTTTCACTGATCTATGTGTCTGTTTTGTGCCAGTACCCTCCTGTCTTGATTATAGCTTTGTAATAGAGCTAGAAGTCTGGAATTGTGATGCTACCAGCTTTGGTTTTCTTTTCCAACATTTCTGTGGCCATTTGGGGTCTTTTCTGGTTCCATATAAATTTTAGGATTATTTGTTACATTTCTTTGAAAAAATTGATGGTATTTTGATAGGGATTGCATTAAATGTGTACATTGCTTTAGGTAGCATAGACATTTTCACAATATTTATTCTTCCAGTCCATGAGCATGGAATGTTTTTCCATTTCTTTATGTCTTCATCAATTACTTTCATGAGTACTTCATAGTTTTTTGAGTACAGATTCTTTACCTCTTTGGTTAGGTTTATTCCTAGGTATCTTATGGTTTTGTGTGCAGTTGTAAATGGGATTGACTCCTTAATTTCTCTTTCTTCTGTCTTGCTGTTGGTGTATAGAAATGCAACTGATTACTGTGCATTGATTTTATATCTGACACTTTACTGAATTTTTGTAATAGTTGTAGCAGTTTTGGAGTCCACAGAAAGTATATCTGCAAAGAGTGAGAGTTTGGCTTCTTCTTTGCCATTTCAGATGCCTTTTATTTCTTTTCGCTGTCTGATTGCTGAGGCTAGGACTCCTAATACTTTGTTGAACAGCAGTGGTGATAAAGGACATCCCTGACACGTTCCTGACTTTAGGGAAAAAGCTCTCAGTGTTTCCGCATTGAGAATGATATTTGCTGTGATTTTTCCATCGATGGCTTTTATGATATTATGAGGTAAGTACCCTCTATCCCTACAATCTTAAGAGTTTTGATCAAGAAACGGTGCTGTACTTTGTCAAATGACTTTTCTGCGTCCGTTGAGAGGATCATATGGTTCTTGTTTTTTCTTTTATTAATGTAATATATTACATTGATTGATTTGTGGATGTTGAACCAACCTTGCAGCCCAGGAATAAATCCCACCTGGTTGTGATGAATTAATGTTCTGTTGGATCCTATTGGCCAGTATCTTGCTGAGAATTTTTACATCCATATTCATCAGGGATATTGGTCTCTCATTCTCCTTTTTGGTGGGGTCTTTGTCCAGTTTGGGGATCAAGGTAATGCTGGTCTCATAAAATCAGTTTGGAAGTTTTCCTTTCTATTTTTTTGGAACAGTTTCAAGAGAATAGGTATTAATTCTTCTTTGCATGTTTGGTAGAATTCCCCAGGGAAGCCATCTGTCCATGGGCTTTTATTTGTTGGGAAATCTCCTTACTGGTTATGCGTGTGTTCGGGTTTTCTATTTCTTCCTGATTCAGTTTTGGTAGTTTTTGTGTCTTTAGGAATGCATCCATTTCCTCCAGATTTTCAGATTTGCTGGTGTATAGTTGCTCATAATACATTCTTATAATTGTCTGTATTTTTTTGTGTTGGTCATGATCTCTCCTCTTTCGTTCATTATTTTATTAATTTGTGTCCTTTCTCTTTTTGATAACTCTGGCCAGGAGTTTATCAATCTTATTAATTCTCTCAAAGAACCAGCTCCTAGTTTTGCTGATCTTTTCTACAGTTCTTTTGGTTTCTATTTCACCGATTTCTGCTCTTATATTTATTATTTCTCTTCTCCTGCTAGGTTTTGGCTGTCTTTTCTTTTCTTTCTCCAGCTCCTTTAGGCATAGGATTAGGTTTTGTACTTAGACCTTTTTTGTTTCTTGAGAAAGGCTTGTATTGTTATATGCTTTCTTCTCAGGACTGCCTTTGTTGTGTCCCAAGGATTTTAAATGGTTTCATTTTCATTTTCATTTGTTTCCATTATTTTTAAAATTCTTTCTTAATATTCTGTTTGACCCATCCATTCTTTAATAGGATGCTCTTTAGCCTCCATGTATTTGAATTCTTTCCAATTTTCCTCTTGTGATTGAATTCTAGCTTCAGAGCATTGTGGTCTGAAAATATGCAGGGAGTGATCCTAATCTTTTGGTACTGGTTGAGACCTAATTTGTGATCCAGAATGTGATCTATTTTGGAGCATGTTCCATGTGCACTAGAGAGGAATGTTATTCTGTTGTTGTGTGATGGAATGTTCTAAATATATCTGTGATTTCCATCTCGTCCAGTGTGTTATTAAAAGCATTTATTTCCTTGTTGATCTTTTTCTTAGACGATCTGTCCATTTCAGTGAGGGATGGTGTTAAAGTCCCCTACTATTATTGTATTATTGTCACTACGTTTCTTTGATTTTGATATTAATTAGTTTATATAATTGGCTGCTCCCATGTTAGGGGCATAGATATTTTAAATTGTCAGATCTTGTTGGACAGACCCATTAAGTATGATATAGTGTTCTTTCTCATCTCTTATTATATTCCTTGGCTTAAAATCTAATTTATGTGATCTAAGGATTGCCACACCAGCCTTCTTTTTATATCCATTAGCATGGTAAATTGTTTTCCACCCCCTCGCTTTAAATCTGGAGATGTCTTTGGGTCTAAAATAACTTTCCTGTAGACAGCATATTAATGGGTATTGTTTTTTTTTTAATCCATTCTGATACCCTGTGTCTTTTGATTGGGAGTATTTCACTCATTTACATTTAGGGTAATTATTGAAAGATATGAATTTAGTGCCATTGTATTGCCTGTAGGGTGACTGTTACTGTATATTGTACCTGTTCCTTTCTTGTCTGTTACTTTTAGGCTCTCTCTTTGCTTAGAGGACCCCTTTCAATATTTCCTGTAGGGCTGGTTTGGTGTTTGCAAATTCTTTTAATTTTGTTTTTTCCTGGAAGCTTTTTTTTGGTCTCCTTCTATTTTTAATGACAGCCTAGCTGGATATAGTATTCTTGGCTAAATATTTTTCTTTTCTCATTAATGCTCTGAATATATCATGCCAGTCCTTTCTGGCCTGCCAGTTCTCTGTGGATAAGTCTGTTGCCAATCTAATATATCTACCATTGTGTGTTAGAGACCTCTTGTCCTGAGCTTCTTTCAGGATTTTCTCTTTTTCACTGAGACTTTTAAGTTTTACTGTTAGATGACAGGGTGTGGACCTATTTTTTTTTTTTATTTTGAGAGGGGTTCTCTGTGCATCCTTGATTTTGATGCTTGTTCCCTTCTTCAAATTAGGGAAATTTTCTGCTATAGCTTGCTCCAATATACCTTCTGCCCCTCTTTCTCTTTCTTCTTCTTCTGGGATCCCAATTATTCTAATAATCTTCCATCTTATGGTATCACTTATGTCTCGAATTCTCCCCCTGTGGTCCAGTAGTTGTTTGTTTCTCTTTTGCTCAGCTTCTTTATTCTCCATCATTTGGTCCTCTATATCACTAATTTTATTGTCTGCCTCTTTTATTTTAGCTGTAAGAACCTGCATTTTTTATTGCACCTCAGTAATAGCTTTTTTTAAAAAATACTTTATTTATTTGACAGAGAGAGACACAGTGAGGTTCCCAACCATTGGTACTGTCGTTTGTTCTTTTTTGTGTGTGTTGTGTTTTTCCACTTTGTCATTTTTTTCCAGGTAAGAATAGATGAATGAGGGAACAAAATACTAAAAGGGTAGCAGGGTCCTCAGAAAAATATACACTAACCAAATCAGAAGAGACCTCTAACTGAGGGAGACGAAAGGGGGAAAAAAAGAAAAAAATATTTATATATATTAGACTGGTGAATAGGACAGAGCCACATACTTGATTTGGGGTGTATTTTGGTCTGTTAGAAGAAACTATCTCCTAAAACTTTAAAGAAAGAAAAAAAATGTATATGCAAAAATAAGGTTAAACATGAGGAAGGGATGGAACATGACTATAAAGATGAAAATTAAAAAGGATTCTTAAAAAGGAATTGATAAGAAGTTGGTTGAAAAAAGAGGAAAAAATGAGGAAAGAATATGATCAGGCTGGAGACTAGAACAAAGCCATGCCCTAGATTTAGAGTATATTTTGATCTATTAGAAGAAATTATATCCCTAAATTTTAAAGAAAAAAGACCTATATGTATACAAGATATAAGATTAAATACAGTGAAGGGATAAAATATGATTGTAACAATGAAAATTTAAAAAGATTTTGAAAAAAGCATTGTTAAGAAAAAACAGTTAAAAAACGTTAAAATATGAAAGAAGATTAATAAAAAAATAGAATAAGAAAAGCATAAAATTTAAAAAATTTAACTGTGAAAGATTAAAGGATCATGAGGAAAAGACCATGAATTCTGCTTTGCTTTCCCCTAGCTCTGGAATTCTGCAGTTCACATTGATCAGTAAACTTAGTCCTAGCTGGATGTTCTTGCTGATCTTCTGGGGGAGGGGTCTGTTGCATTTGATTCTTAAGTGTCTTTGACTGATGAGGAATTGCACCACCCTTGCCAGGGTCCCGGCTAAGTAATCTGTTCAGGTTCACTCTCTGTAGCATTTGTTTCCTGAACACTTTCCATACAGCTTTGGAGGGTGGGAATGCAGATGGTGGCCTCCCAATCTCTGGTCCCATAGGAGCCGAGAGCTCAGAGCCCCACTCCTCAGTGCACCTTCAGAGAAAGCAGTCAATCCTTCCCATCTCCCGGTCTCTGTCCACACTCCAAGCTCACCCAGCCTTTGCCTGAGAGTTTCTATCTCTGGAGAACAGGCCCATTTGGAGTCTCCAAACCCAGCATATTTCTACAGCGTATTCCTGTGCTGCTCCTCCTGGGGGAGGAAGAAGGTTGTCTCCCCAGATCTGCTCATGGGGTCCGTGCTTGAAGTGCAGTGGCCCGACTGTGCCTTGGATCATGGTTTTAAGGTAATCCAGAGCTGAGAGTGCAGTGTTTGCCTCCATCTCTGCAGCTAGCTTCTCCACGCCAATACTTGGGAGCTCTGCCACACTCAGACACCCCTGGTATTTTTGTGCCCCACAGGTCCTGAGACTACACTGTCCCTACAAGGGCTCCACCCCCACTTAGCCTCTGGAGTGACTTCCCTCAGTGGAGCAGACTTCTAAGTGTTCTGATTTTGTGCTCCGCTGTTCTCTCACTTGGTTGGAGCCAGCCCCTCCCGCCATGGTCTATCTTCCTTTTGCTTCTGATTCACTTAGCATGTCCTACCTTCCAAAAAGTGGTCGATTTTATGTTTCTAGAGTTGCTGCTCTTCTCTTCTGTCTCCTGTTGAGTTTGTAGGTGTTCAGAATGGTTTGATAACTATCTAGCTGAATTCCTGGGACTTGGTGATATTTCAGTCTCCTACTCCTCCACCATCTTGCTCCTCCCCCAAATAGTTATTCTAATGACTTAATACTTCATTTTGGATGATCTAAACATATACACTTGCCTACTCATCTCAACCCATATTGAATAGGTTGTAAAGTATATAATTTTATTTTCAATAGAGATTTTTCAAATGCATCTTGTACTCTTTCTATTCCCTTTTACCTGCCTCTATTGACCATCACTGTTTAAACCCTTTCTATTCTGGTCCAGCGTTAGCTGAAATGTCACACTCTTCTGAGAATGTTTTCATGACCTCTCTAGGCAGCACTGAGCACGTTCCATAGACTTGAAAATTCTTCTAACATGTATCCCTTTGTTATAATCATTGATTTCTCATGTTTTTCTTCCTTGGCAGTATCTAAAAAACATGGTAGGCACTCAAATGGAAAAGTAAATGTTTAGATGTCTTCATAAATTCTGTGTGGTTGTTTTCCTCAAGATAATTGTCATAAGCTCTGGATATTATACACAACTGATGAATTATTTAACACTATATCTGAAACTAATGATGTACTCTTTGTTGGCTAATAGTATTTAAATTAAAAAAAGTAATTGTCATAAGTTCATGAC
This sequence comes from Mellivora capensis, assembly GCA_004024625.1. NCBI lineage: Eukaryota > Metazoa > Chordata > Mammalia > Carnivora > Mustelidae > Mellivora > Mellivora capensis. The sequence goes on along the minus strand of PISX010001996.1, from coordinate 788 downwards.
AGAAGAAACGAGTTTCTCTGGAACTAATTTTAAATATTTTGCTTTTTGGTAAATTTTAGTTGCAGAATCTTTTTTTTTTTTACTTTATTTTTTTTTGAATTTTCTTTTTTTTATATTTATTTATTTATTTTATTCTACAGGTGGATACTTTTTTTTTTTTAAAGATTTTATTTATTTATTTGAGAGAGAGGCAGTGAGAGAGCATGAGCGAGGAGAAGGTCAGAGGGAGAAGCAGACTCCCCGTGGAGCTGGGAGCCCGATGCGGGACTCGATCCCGGGTCTCCGGGATCATGACCTGAGCCGAAGGCAGTCGTCCAACCAACTGAGCCACCCAGGCGTCCCTACTTTTTTTTTTTTATAAACAAATTTTTATCCCCAGGGGTACATGTCTGTGAATCGCCAGGTTTACACACTTCACAGCACTAACCATAGCACATACCCTCCCCAGTGTCCATCACCCCACCCACCTTTCCCGACCCCCTCCCGCCAGCAACCCTCAGTTTGTTTTGTGAGATTAAGAGTCACTTATGGTTTGTCTCCCTCCCAATCCCATCTTGTTTCTTTTCTTCTTTTTCTGCCCCCCTAGTCTCCCATGTTGCATCTCCACTTTCTCATATCAGGGATATCATATGATAGTTGTCTTTCTCTGATTGACTTATTTCACTAAGCATGATACCCTCTAGTTCCATCCACGTCGTTGCGAATGGCAAGATTTCATTTCTTTTGATGGCTGCATAGTATTCCATCGTGTATATATACCACATCTTCTTTATCCATTCATCTGTTGA
>PISX010001995.1:93528-174554 GCA_004024625.1 Mellivora capensis | reverse complement strand
TACATATATATATATACACACATACATACAATGGAATACTATGCAGCCATCAAAAGAAATGAAATCTTGCCATTTGCAACGACGTGGATGGAACTAGAGGGTATCATGCTTAGCAAAATAAGTCAATCGGAGAAAGACAACTATCATATGATCTCCGTGATATGAGGAAGTGGAGATGCAACATGGGGGGGGGGATGGGGGGTAGGAAAAGAATACATGAAACAAGATGGGATCGGGAGGGAGACAAACCATAAGTGACTCTTAATCTCACAAAACAGAGGGTTGCAAGGGTGAGGGTTATGGACATTGGGGAGGGTATGTGCTATGGTGAGTGCTGTGAAGTGTGTAAACCTGGTGATTCACAGACCTGTACCCCTGGGGATAAAAATACATTATATGTTTATTAAAAAAAAAATTTTTTTAAAGATATTTATTTGACACACACACAGAGAGAGAGAGCATAAGCAGGGGGAGCAGCAGAGGGAGAGGAAGAAGCAGACTCCCTGCTGAGCAGGAAGCCTGATGCAGGACTTGATCCCAGGCCGCTGGGATCATGAACTGAGCCGAAGACAGATGCTTAACCAACTGAGCCTCCCAGGCATTCCCAATTACGAAATATTTTTAACGTACCAAAAGTGGGGTGGGGGGGAGCTATGTATAGCTACATACAACAAAATATGTATCAGAAATTTTATTTTTCTCCAATTATATTTCCCTTTCTAATTATCTTACCCTCTCCAAACAGGACCTTGAATTCATGAATTCAAGTTACCTTGAATTCATGAAAGAATGCCCCACATGGTAACTAGGATTCAAAGACAGCTCTCCAGTGAATGACAACCCTGGGTGTTCATGCCCTTGTGTAGGTCCTTGAATTTGGGTTAGCCCTAACACTTTCCTTTTGATCGACAGAATGTGGTGAAACCGATACTGTGTGACTTCTTAGGACAGGTCATAAGAAGCCTCGCCACTTCTACCTGGGACTCTTGGGTCACCCCGTCCTGAAGCCCAGCTGCTACTCTGTGAGAAGCCCAGACCACAGGGACAGGCCACGAAAAGACAAAGCTCCCCGCACCAGCATCAACCATCAGCCACCAGAGCAAGTTATCTTAGAAATCCAGTGCACGTGAGCCTTCCAATGACTCCAGCCCAGCGCTGATCACTGAGTGAGAGAGCTGCACTCAGTCTACCAAGAGAAATAGGAGAGAGAAGAAAAAACTGATGTTTTAAGCCTCTAAGTTAGTGAACAATTTTTCACACAGCAATACATAACCAGAATACCACACATCATATTTTTATTACTTATTAATAATTAAATAATAAAAATTAATAAAATAAAGTACTTCAAAGGAGCAAAAGCTCATAGTTGAAATAACATGTAGCATTTATGGATACTTTATCAACACTGCCCTTGTCATATAGGTAAAACACCAGACCAGAAGTCCACAGGCAACAATGCAGGCACCAAATCTACCTGCTTTTATATAGCCCACCAAGCTTAAAATAAGTCTACATTTTTAATTGATTGGGAAAAATCAAAAAGACTATTTTGTGACACACAAAAATCATTCAAAATTCAAATTTCGGTGTCCATAATATATATACATAAAGCTTTTATATATATATATATATATATATATATATATATATGAACTTTATTAGAACACAAGCATACTCATTCCTTTATGTATTATCTGTGCGCATTATCTCTGGCTTTGTTCAAGCTACAACAGAGTTGAGTAGTTGTGATAAAGACCCTGCCAAACCTAAACATTTACTACCTGCCCCTTTTACTAAAAGTTCACCAACTCTTGCCATGAACTTACTTATCAAATGCTTCCCACGCAGAAAAAAAAAAAAAAAAACCTCATTAAAAGATGAAGAAAGTGAGAGAACCTGAAATGGACTCACAAGAGCAAAGTAGAGACAAGCCTTTAAAATACCACCTAAAACAAAGTCTCGTAAGAAAAAACAATCATCACCCTATCACCAGGTAAATTTATCAAGAGATTAAAAGGTGGGTAAAGGGAAAATGGTTTCAAGATCATTTGAACTCCTTATTCATGGGAAGGTAATCATCAGCATGGGTCTTACAGAGTGTGCTAAGTAGTTTCCTCCTAGAGCAGAATGACTTCAAGTGGGCAGGTAAGTGGGGGGGTGGAGTTAAGAAATCTGTGGAGGGAGAGGTACACTGGAAATCAGTTATTTACAGAAAAGGCATTTTTTTTTAACAAAAGGCATTTTAGGGGCGCCTGGGTGGCTCAGTGTGTTGGGCCTCTGCCTTCGGCTCAGGTCATGATCTCAGGATCCTGGGATCGAGCCCCACATTGGGCTCTCTGCTCAGTGGGGAGCCTGCTTCCCCCTCTCTCTCTGCTTGCCTCTCTGCCTATTTGGGACCTCTCTCTCTTACTCTGTCAAATAAATAAATAAATAAAATCTTTTTTTTTTTTAAAGGCATTTTAAACATGCCTCCTAAGTTATACAAAATGACTGTATGCATTAAGTACTCTGCAGCTGAGTAATAAGCCTTTAAGTACCAACAATTTTCCAAACATTTATATCCATTATGTCCATGTAATTGTAGGACAAACATTACCTTTAATACCTGATTGTTTCTTCACCATCAAAGGTTGACATTTCTCATATGAGTTCTTGTGAGGTTCAAGCAAAGCTCTAAACTTAGCTTTGGTTTGGGAATCTGATGTGTAGACCAACGAACCACAAGAAAATGAAGTCATTATAGAAGTTTAAAATAATAACAACAATGGTAAAAACGGGAATACAGTTATTTCCATTTATTGAGGATTAGTAAAACTAAGTACCTGCTCAAAGTCAGAACAAACACATGGCAGAGCCTGCCTTCCATCTCAGACAGTCTGATTCCAGGGCTGTCCTCTCAACCCCTAAGACATACTGCCTCTCCAAAAGTTAATCGTAACAGCCTTAGTATACGCCTAATCATATGGAGTCAAAATCAAACAACATGCCATTAGCATCCAAGAAGTTTAAATCACTACAGGTAAATGTCAAGTACACTATCTTTATCACTTCTTTTCACTTCAATATTAGTTTTGTTTCTCTCTATATACTATCTTAATTTAATACCAGTTGAAATAAAAAACCTAAGGTCTACAATACATTTTAATCAAGGCTGACTGACTACTTACCCTGCATAAGTAGCAGCAATCATCATGTGCCTAAACTCTGAAAGGTTAGTGCAATTATACAAAAAACAAGTATCCAAAAAAACAGAGATTTTAGAGCAAAAGGCCTTTATCCTGAAACTCAAAAGAAAAGATAACCTCAGAAAAAGCAACATATTATAGTGGTGAAGTGAGAGAGATCTAAAGAATTTTAATAACATTGTCCTCCTGACCTTCTCCAACAGAGACTCTACAAAAAGGATGTACAAAGGTCATTCAAGGAAATGAGCATGAATGAAAGAAGGAATATAGATGTATCCAACAGTTACTGTTCCACTCAGATTTCCAATTTATTTTAATCCAGGGGGTGTGGATACCAGCCAGCCAGATATTTTCCCCACAATACGGAAACTACAAGGAACGCCAGTGCATTCCTTGGAGCAAGCAGCCACCCATGCCAGCACGTGGGTCACAATACAAGCCATCACCAGTGCCATCAATGGGCATGACGGTTTGTAAGCTCCAGTACATGTTATCTTCCCAGTTTTGTTTTCTAATAGAGCTTCTTCCTTCCTCACACTGCAAGAGTCTGAACACTGCTTTACTCTCCTTATACTGTAAGTGTAGTATGGATATAATTGATTTAATGAAATGTTAGATGTTCGTGAATAGTAAATGAATTTTTTTTGTACAGACTTGTTTGTTCTCGAAACTGCCACAATTGCTGCCATTGTTTCTGGTGGACCAAATGTTCAAATTTACTAAACTTAATTAACAAAATCAAGTCCAACAACTTGTAGAACTTGTCACAAATACTTAAAGCACAATAAACAAGGGGCTGTAAACGAGTTTATATTGGATACAGAAACATCCAAACAGTAACATATGTTACTGAACATAATTTGACTATTTATTTTGAAACCAAAGCAAATAAAAATTGTTGCAATACTGGGGAGACATAAAGGCAGTTTTCATGGTGGTAAATGTTCTTCAGCGTGAATACACACACGTGTGTGTGTTCATATACACATACTTACATATGTTTCACACCTGATTAATATGTTCAAATAGGTAAGAAATCCTTCACTGTAAATTCTAGGAGTTCACAGTATTTTTTTAAAGATTTATTTATTTGAGAAAGAAAGCACATGCACACAGGCAAGCAGGGAGAGAGAGAGTGAGTCTTCAAACAGACTCCCCACTGAGCACGGAGCCCAACGCAGCTCCATCTCAGGACACTGAGATCAGGACTTGAGCCGAAATGAAGAGTCGGAAGCTTAACCAACTGAGCAACTCTGGAGCCCCACAATCAATATTTAATATAATGCCACATTTGTCAAAACAATAAACAACAAAAAGCAACTGTTAACCTTCCAGTCACAATCACTATTATAATAGAATCATTGTTATGAATAATTCAGAACGTGTAAAATCTAATTTTAGACTACAGGAGTTCCAATGTGAAATTATTAGGATGTTACAATAAATTATTCCACTTTAAAAATCTAAATTCTCTATTTTTTTTTCAAGATTTTTTTTTTTTAATTTATTTAACAGAGAGGGAAAGCACAAGCAAGGGGAGTGGCAGGCAGAGGGAGGGGGAAAAGCAGGCTCCCCACCAGGCAGGGAGTCTGATGTGGGGTGGGGCTCCATCCCAGGACCCCGGGATCATGACCTGAGCCCCAAAGGCAGCAGCTTCACCAACTGAGCCACCCAGGCGCGCCCTTTCCTTTTATTAAAAGATTTTATTTATTTATTTATTTGATAGAGACACAGCCAGAAAGGGAACTCAAGCAGTGGGAGTAGGAGAGGGGGAAGAAGGTTTCCCGTCAAGCAGGGAGCCAATGCAGGGCTCAACTCCAGGACCCTGGGATCATGACCAGAGCTGAAGACAGACAATTTACAATGGACCCATCCAGGCAGCCCTAAAATCTAAATTCTCAGAAGTCACCATGAAACCCTCCATTTAAAAGAGGACGTTTTAGGGGCGCCTGGGTGGCTCAGTGGGTTAAAGCCTCTGCCTTCGGCTCAGGTCATGATCCCAGGGTCCTGGGATAGGGCCCGGCATCAGGCTCTCTGTTCAGCAGAGAGCCTGCTTCCCCCTCTCTCTGTGCCTGCCTCTCTGCCTACTTGTGATCTCTGTCTGTCAAATAAATAAATAAAATCTTTAAAAAAAAATAAAGTACACATAGATGAAAACTAAAAGGATGAAGAAAGACATATCACTGATAACGTGAAGCAAAAGAAACTGGTATAGTTACATTAATTTCAGAAACACCTGACTTCATAGCAAGGGAAAATACCAAGGATAAAAAGGAGCATTACATAATGATTTAAAAGTTCAATGTTTTAAAAAGACATAACAATCATTAATGTATATGTGTCTAACAACAGAATGTCAAAATATGTGAAGCAAAAACTGCTAGAACTACAAGGAAAAAGAGATTTTAAAAAAATAGAATCAACTATTATTGCGGAGACTTCAATACTCTTATCAGTAATTAACAGATCCAGCTGGCAAAAAAATCAAGAAGGACACAGTTGAACCAAGTAGTACCATTAAACAATTGGATCTAATTGCCATTTATAGAATGCTTCATCCAACAACTGCAGAATACACATTGTTCTCAAGCTTACATGGAACATCCACCAAGATAGATCATTCTGATAAACCATAAAACACACCTTAACAAATTTAGACAAAATAAATGATACAAAGTTTGCTCTCAGATCACAATGGAATTAAACTAGAAATCGATAACAGAAATAACTAAAATATCTCAAATTAGAAATTAAACAACAACAACAAAAAAAAGAAATTAAACAACAGGGTGGGAGGTTGGGGGAGCCAAGTGGTGGGTATTATGGAGGGCACGCATTGCATGGAGCACTGGGTGTGTTGTAAACTATGAATTCTGTTACGCTGAAAAGAAATGAAATTTTTTTTTAAAAAAAGGACAAAAAAAAATTAAACAACACACGTTTAAATACTACATGAATCAAAGAAGAAACCTCAACAAAAATTTAAAATATAGTGAACATGAAAATACAACATATCAAAATATATGTGATATAATGAAAACACTGCTTCTTGAAAAATTTGTAACATTAAATGCATAATTAGAAAAGATCTAAAAAAAAAAGATCTAAAATAATCTAAGCTTCAACCTTAAAAACTAGAGAACTAACAATATAAGTCTAAAGCATAAAAAAGGAAATAGTGAACAGAAATCAAATCAATAAAGGAAATCAACAATAAATCAACAATACCAAAAGCTGATCTTTGAAAAGACCAACAGAGGTGATTAAGCTCCAGCCAGGCTCAGCAAGAAAAAAGAAAACAGAAGTCACTAATATCACAAATGAAAGAAGAGTCATCAGTACAGATTCATAGACTCCAAAAGGATAATAAAAGAATATATGAACAGTTCTATGCCTACAGACTTGAGAACCTAGATGAAATGCATTGATTTCTTAAAAGATACTTTTATATCTACCAAAAGTCATAAAGGAAGAAATAGCTACTCTGAATAGGCGTGTAACTGTTAAATAAACTGAATCAATAATTAGTAATATTCATAAACAGAAATAATAATCTTCCAGTGGTGATGTCTATAAAACATTATTAAAAGGAACTGTACCAGTTTTCTACAATTTCTCCCAGAAAATATAACCAGAGGGAATATTTCTTTTTATTTATTTTATATATTTTTTAAAGATTTTATTTATTTGAGAGAGACTGAGAGGGAAAGCACAAGTGTGGAGGAGGGGCAGAGGAAGAAGGAAAAGCAGACTCCCTATCAAGCAGAGAACCCCATGTGGGGCTTGATCCCAGGACCCCAAGATCATAACCTGAGCTGAAGGTCTAACCAACTGAGCTGAGGATCTAAGCAACACCTAACCAACTGAGCCATCTAGGCACCCCAGAGGGAGGATAGATGGCCTGCATTACTCCAGTACCAAAACCAAAAACATTATAAAAAAGGAAAACTACAAATCAATACCTCTCATGAACACAGATACAAAAACCCTTAACAAAACATTAACAAATCAAGTATGACAATGTAAAAAAATAATTATACTTCTCAACCAAGTGAGATTTATTCCAAATAGCAAGGCAGGTCTAACATTTGAAAATCATTTACTGGGATCCATCACATCAACAAGCTAAAAAAAAAAAGAAAGAAAGAGAGAGAGAGAGAAAAAGAAGTTATGATTTTATCAAAAAAACAGAAAAAGCATTTGACAACAGCCAAAATTCAGTTATGATTAAAAAACTCTAGACAATTAAGAATAGAGAAGAACTTCCAAATTTGACTTAAAAGCATCTACAAAACACCTACAGCTAACATCACTTTTTAAAGGATTTATTATTTATTTTAGAGAGAGTGTGTGGGAGAGAACAAGTGGGGGAAATGGGGAGGGGCAGAGGGGGAGAGAAAATCTCAAGCAGACTTCCCACTGAGTGCAGAACCCAACACGGCTCGATTTCACAACCTTGAGACCATGACCTGAGCTGAAACCAAGAGTCAGACACTTAAACGACTGTGCCATCCCAACACCCCTAACATCATTCTTTTTTTTTTTTTTTTAATGTATGTGTTTATTTGAGAGAGGCGGGGAGAGGAAAGGAGAAAGGGGAGAGCTCAAAGGAGAGCTCAGTCTCATGACCCTGAGATCATGACCTGAGCCAAAACCAAGAGCAGGACACTTAACCAACAAGGCAACACAGTTGCCCCCCCAACATCATTCTTAATGGTGAGAAATCAGATCCTTTCTCCCTAATATCAGGAACAAAAAAAGGATCATCACTCCTATTCAACGTTGAACTAGAACCCACAGCTATTGTCCTTGGACACAGATGATATAAATTGTTATGCAGAAAATACTAAAAATCAAAGAACAAACCAAAAATAAATAAATAAAAATAAATAAATAAAATAAAAACTCCTGGAACTAATAAGCAAGTATAACAAGACTGCAGGATATATGATAATTATACAAAGCTACTTGCTTCTATATACCAACAATGAACAACTGGAATTTGAAATTAAAAATACACCACCACTGGGCACCTGGGTGGCTCAGTGGGTTAAGCCTTGGCCTTTAGCTCAGGTTATGGTCTCAGGGTCCTGGGATCAAGCCCCACACTGGGCTCTCTGCTCAGCGGGGAGCCTGCTTCCCCTCTCTCCCTGCCTGCCTCTCTGCCTACTTGTGATCTCTCTCTGTCAAATAAATGAATAAAATCCTTAAAAAAAAAAAAAATACAGGGACACCTGGGTGGCTCAGTCAGGTAAGCCGCTGCCTTCAGCTCAGGTCATGATCCCAGGGTCCTGGGATCAAGTCCCGCATCAGGCTCCTTGCTCGGCAGGGAGCCTGCTTCTCTCTCTGCCTCTACCTGCCACTCTGCCTGCTTGTGTGCTCTCTCTCTCTCTCTCTCTCTCTCTCTGACAAAAAAAATAAATAAATAAAATCTTTAAAAAAAAAAAAAGTGCAACAACACTTACATTAGTACCAGAGAGAAAGATTAAGAAGGAGGAAAGAGGAGGACTGGCCAACTTAGATATAAACCTAACAAAATATGTACAAGATACTTATCAGGAAAAGGCAAAACTCTGATAAAATAAATCCAAGGAGACCTAAATAAATGGAGAGATAGTTCATATTCATAGCCCAGAAGTTTGTGTAGTTTTTTATTGTTGGTTTTTTTGTTTGTTTTTTAGAGAGAGACAGATCAAAAGCAGGGGTGGAGGAGGGAGGGGCAGAGGGAAAGGGAAAGAGAGAGAGAATCCTAAGCAGGCTCCATGACCAGCATGGAGCCCAACACGGGGCTTGACCCCACAACCCTGAGATCATGACCTGAGCCAAAATCAAAAGTAGGATGCTTAACTGACTGAGCCACCCAGGCACCCCCATGGACCAGAAGATTTAATATTATTAGGATGTCAATTCTTCTAACCTAATCTACAGATCTGATACAATGTCAATCAAAATCATAGCAAGTTACACCAAAAAAACAAATATTCCAATTTTAAAATCAGCAGAGGACCTGAAGAGACACTTTTCCAAAGAACACAGCAGATGGTCAACAGACTCATGAGAGGATGCTCAACGTCACTCATCATCAGCGAAATATAAATCAAAACCACAGAGGTACCACCTTACACCTGCCAGAATCGCTGGTATAAAAAAGACAAAAAATAACGAGTATTGCAAAGATGTGGAGGAAAAGAAACCCTTATGCACTATTGCTGGAAATGTAAATCTGTACAGCCACTGTGGAAAACAGTATAGGGTCAAAAAGTTAAAGATAGAAATACTACACAATATAGTAATTCCGCTACTGGGTATTTACCCAAAGAAAACAGAAACACTAATTTGAAAAGACATATGCACTTCTATGTTTACTGCAGCATTATTTAATATAGCCAAGATATGAAAGCAACCCAAATGTCCACTGACAGATGAATGGATAAAAAAGATATTGTACACACACATACATACACATGTACACAGGAATATTATTCAGCCATTAAAAAGAATAAGATCTAGCCATTTGTAACACTTTACAACCATCCATTACAACATGGATGGACCTAGTATGGCACTATGCTAAGTGAAATAGAGGAGATACCATATGATTTCACTGATATGTGGAATCTAAAAATCAAAACATACCCACAAAAGCAGAAACAAATCCATAAATACAGAGAACAAACTGGTAGCTGACAGAGGGGAAGAAGGTGGGAGACATGGCAAAATAGGTGAAGGGGAGTGACATAGGCTTCCAGTTCTGGAACGAGCAGGTCACAGGGATGAATATAGGGAATGTAGTCAATGGTATATAGCACTGTAATAGCATTGTATGGTAACTACAGTTCTCCTGAATATTGCATAAGATATAGAGTTGTCAAACCACTATGTTGTACTCCTAAATCTAATACTTCAATTTAAAAATAAAATCCCAACAAGTTATTTCATGGATATCAAAAAAGTGATTCTAAAGTTTATACGGAGAGGCAGAAGACCCAGAAATAACCAGCACAGTATCAACAAAGTGACATTTCCCGACTTGAGGACTTACTACAGAGCTATAGTAATCAAGACAGGCTATTATTGGTACATGAATAGACAAACAGATCAATGGAACAGAGTAAAGAACCCAGAAACAGATGCACGCAAATATATTCAAGTCTTCTTTAACAAAAGAGCAAAACTGATTTAATGGAGAAAGGATAGTCTTTTCAACAAATGGTTTTAGAAAACTGGACATCCATATGCAAAAACATGAATCCAGACACAGACCTTACACCTGGCACAAAAATTAACTCAAAATGGATTGTGGCCCTATAACTGTAAATCTACAAAACATAAAACCATAAAACACAGTACTATAAAACTTGTAGAAAATATAGGAAAAAATCTAGACATACAGGGTTTGGTGATGAGTTTTAGATACAATACAATACCAAAGGCATTATTATGAAAGAAAAATTTAAGTTGGACTCTATTAAAATCAAAAACTTCTGCTCTATGAAAGACACTATTAAAAGAATGAGAGAAGTTAAGTATCTGCCTTTGGCTCAGGTCATGATCCCAAGGTCCTGAGATCAAGTCCCACATCAGGCTCCTTGCTTAGCAAGGAGCCTGCTTCTCCTTCTGCCTGCCACTCTCCCTGCTTGTGCTCTCTCTCTAACAAATAAATAAATGAAATCTTTAAAAATAAATAGATATATTAATTAATTAAATAAAAATAAGTGAATGAGAGAAAATATTTGCAAAGTATATATCTGATAAAGGACTTGTATCCAAATTATACAAAGAATTCTTAAAACTAAACAATCAGGAAATAATCCAATTTAAAAATGGGGGAAATAAATAAATAAAATTAAAATGGGCAAATGATATGAACAGGAACTTCACCAAATAAGGTATATAAATGGCAAATAAGCATATGAAAAGATGATCAACACATATGCTATCAAGGAATTGCAAGTTAAAACAATGAGAAACTACCAAATACCTATTAAAATGGGTAAAAATCCCAAACACTGACAATACCAACTGACAAAGATGTGGAGCAAAAGAACTCTCATAAGGCTGATAGGAATGCAAAATGTTACCATAACAGCTGGTAGTTTCTTACAAAGCTAACTAGTCTTTTTTCTTTCTTTTTAAAAAGACTTCCTTTAAAAAAGAGAGCATGAGAGGGGAGAAGGTCAGAAGGAGAGGCAGAGTCCCCATAGAGCTGGGAGCCCGATGCGGGACTCGATCCCTGGACTCCAGGATCATGACCTGAGCCAGAGGCAGTCACTTAACCAACTGAGCCACCCAAGTACCCAAAGCTAACTATAGTCTTACCATATGATCCAGCAATTAGGCTTCATGATACCTAACACAAATAAGTTAAAAACTATGTCCACCCAAAAAGTACACATGAAGGTTTAAAGCAGCTTTATTTATAATTGCCAAAACTTGGAAGCAACCAAGATGCCCTTCATAGGTGAATGGTTAAATTAAACTGTGGTACATCCAGACAATGGAATCTTATTCAGCTATCAAGACACACACACACACACACACACACACACACACAAAACAAAAAAGAGGAAACTTAAATGCATATTACTAAGTAAAAGAAGCCCCTCTAGAAGGCTACATACTGCATAATTCCAACTATATAAAATTTGGGAAAAAGCAAATCTATAGACAGAAGAACAATCAGTGGTTGCCAAGGCACTGGGGGAGGGAAAAGGGATCAGTAAGTGAAGCACCAAGGATGTTTAATATGATACTGCATTAGAGATGACAGATATTACACATTTGTCACAACACAAAACCTGAACACCAATGTGATCTGTGGGTTTTAGTTAATAACAATGTATCAATACTGTTCATCGATTGTAACAAAGGTACCACTGTAACATAACAGAAGAAACTGTGTGGGGGGTTGGAAGAGAGGGTGGTATATGGAAGATCTTTGTACTTTCTACTCAACTGTTTTTTCTGTAAACCTAAAATTACTCTAGAAAAATAAAGTCTAGGGGCACCTGGGTGGTTCAGTGGGTTAAGCCTCTGCCGTTGGCTCAGGTCATGATCTCGAGGTCCTGGGATCGAGCCCCGAATCAGGCTTTCTGCTCAGCAAGGAGCCTGCTTTCCCCCTCTCTCTGCTCTGCCTCTCTGCCTACTTGTGATCTCTCTGTCAAATAAATAAATAAAATCTTTAAAAAATAATAAGGTCTATTAATCAAAAATAGACACTGGTACTTGAGAACAGAGACAGTGCTTTATTAGCCATTGTAACCCCAGTCTCTGCAGAGTGACTGGCATGAAGAAGTGTGTCAGTATCAGACAAATTAAAGGTATAACGCATAAAGGCATTCAAGCCCTGAAAGCACATATGCACACACATCTAGTGGTGGGAGAGACAGAGATACAGTTCAAAAACCTTTACAAAAGAGGTGATAGTCAAAGGATAGGCATAAATTACAGGAGACCTTTCCAGAGTTGAAAAGGGTGGGAGAACACACAAAGGAGGATCGGAACAAAAGCACAGAAATAGGGAGCGGCTGTGTATTTGGATAATGGTAAGAGGGTAAATTCTGGGGAGTTTTTGTTTGGATTTCCTTCTAAAGCCAGCATAAAAGTTGTTTTGGATACCATAACTAAAGAGCTGTATTGAAAACGTGAATTGATAAAGAGAAATCTCACGGGAAGTGGAGTCTGTAGGCTTAAAGAGAGAGCCTGTATCATTCTATGCATCACAGACCCCAAGAGAAGAATAGTCAACAAAAAGAATCACTAATTACAGGCCCTAAAAGGGAAAGATGCACATTGCAACACCTGCAAGAAATCAACTACTCCGGCAATTCCGCCACTGAGAAACCATCATCACCCTGAACTCCCGCTTTTTTTCTTCCTCTCCTTTGTTTGTTAGACTTGTCCATAGTTTTACTGTAGCTTACACGTACTGAATTGCAATTCTGTGTTATTGAGAAAACTCATTTTTGCTGTAAAATAACAGTTTTTATTTTTAAGATTTATTTACTTATTTGAGGCAGAGAGCACAAGAAGAGAGGGCACGTCTCAAGTCAACTCCCTGCCCAGAGCCCAGTGTGGGGCTTGATCTCACAACCCTGATACCATGACCTGAGCCGAAATCAGGAGACAGCCATTCAACCTACTGAGCCAGCCAGGCACCCCTGACTGTTTTACTTTTAAGATTAACAACAGTTTAAGAAATTACTTCTTAAATGGTAGTTTTAAAAAATTGCAACTCTGTTCTAGCATGAATGTTATGGTATGTTTTCATGATTTTTTTTTTTAATTCAAGCTTTATGATGGCTTGTAGCCAAAAGATACTAAGGTACTTACCTGAAGATCAGAGATTAGAAATTTGAGGACAATGTTGACCACATTAGCATGTGTCTATCCTTTAACAAACTGTCCCTAGTACAAGAAAAACTAGGAAAACGTATGTACAAATTAAAATAAATCTAGCTCCAGGGACGCCTGGGTGGCTCAGTTGGTTAAGCGGCTGCCTTCGGCTCAGGTCATGATCCCAGCATCCTGGGATCAAGTCCCACTTCGGGCTCCTTGCTCGGCAGGGAGCCTGCTTCTCCCTCTGCCTCTGCCTGCCACTCTGTCTGCCTGTGCTCGCTCTCTCTCTCTCTGACAAATAAATAAATTTAAAAAAAATTTTTTTAATAAATCTAGCTCCAACATTAGGAAATGTACTTCAGATGGCTAGTTAGGAATATCATGTATTCCTCTGAAGAATCACACACTATTCCCACATATAATACATGTATTCAATATTTTTTGTTACAAGAAATGAATATGACATGAAAATAACAAACTTTATCAAGGAATCATCAATACCATACCCAACAAAAATTGGATTTTAATACCAAAATCCAAGAAAGCTAGAAAATGTCATTCTAAGAATTGATTTCACATTTTTACTAATTTCCTTGCCATCTCTCCAGGAAAACTAAGGGGAAAGAAAAAAGTGGTCAATGTAACCTAAGTATATCTTCTCATAAATAAAGCAAGCATTTGGAGAAACAAACTCTGTGTTGCCAAAGTAAACTATATGATTAAATATTGCTAAGGAAAAAAAAAAAGTCAAACATAGTAAGAACAATTCTTTGGATGTCCAGCCAGGGAAATAAGTCTCAACCTTCCACTCAAGTCATGGGTAGTCCTCTATATTCTCTTGCAATTTCACACTCAGCAGTATTAAAAGGGAAAATTTTTCAGAATGGAGATTTCCGCGTTGAATCTCAATTTAATAACAGATCACACAACTGTCACCGGAAACACAAAGCACAGCAATGCAATGTGCTTCTAGGACAAGTGTAAATCAAGAGCAGAGACCAACTTCTTCTCGCCCAGCCAGTGACTTACAAGGCTGCCAGGTATTGGTGCCTCCACACTTATCCCCTGAGGAGCACCATCTTTTCTGAAAGCTAGTCCTCCATATTTTACTTTTACATTGATCAAAAATGCATACCACAAAGTAAAACAATGTGGGGCCGCTTTTCACCTATCATGTTCATAAAGGTGAAGAAAAAAATAATGCTGTGCTCTAGGAAGCTCAGGACATAGGCATTCCTGCACACTCTAGTGGGATGTCAATTGGTACAACCTGTCATCTGAAGGCAGATTCGGCTGTACTCAAAAAATAAAGGGGACATAAAAATGTCCACATTGTTTGTGTATGTTCCACTTCTGATAACATGATAAGCCCAACATGGGTCATAAGTAGGGGGTTATTCACCTCTTAGTCTTTAGGGCAATGAATAAGTAGGGGGTTATTCACCTCTCAGTCTTTAGGGCACCTTTAGGGTAAAGGTGCATCAACATCCGCACAAACAGACCGTGAAGACCCAACCCAGACAACCAGGCACAAGTTCCCCTCCTTGTCCTCTCCTGACTTTACTAGTGATATTCAAACGCACCAATGAAATCCTCTCCTGTCTCTGGCTTGTGTACTCCACCCTAATCCCCTGAAGAGTCCTGCCAAACAGACCCCTGCATGTTCTGCTGTGTCCCAGGGGCCCGTGGAGGTAAGGAAATCTTTCACTTTCATGGGCCTCTCCAGTGTTATTCCATAACCATGCCCAATATATCATCCAAAAACCCACTTTCAAATAACATAACTATTCTTTACAACGAAGTCTGATCTTCATGATTACTTTACAGAAAATACTCTCAAATGAACAGTTTGAAAGGAAGTTATCAAGGGATTGAGACATTGATATCAAATGAGTAGGGTTTGCAAAGTTTTTTGCTTTGAAGGCAAGAAGTTGGGTTTGTTTGGTATTTACTTGACTGTGTTTCTGATTTTTCAGGAATGAACAACATTTGTTCTTGTAATTAAAGAAAAAAGCTAAAGAACTTAAACTTTAATCAAAAGCAAAGCAGGAATTAAAAATAGAAGGACCCAATAAGACAAGAATTCAACTTACCTGGAAATAAAAAGGATGAAGAAGATAGGACTACTCTAATTTGGGGCATGAAAGAAGAAAATTAACATTCTTAATTCCACCCTCTAAAAACATGATTATGATACCAACATCCAAACAAAGATTCTTTATAGCTCCAGCTCAGTTTGAAATATAATTTCCAAACCATAGGCCTGTGCAAAGGAGCCATAAATCTTAATTAGCACTGAGAAAATTTCCACAAACACAGATACCGACCGCTTTTAGAGAACTGAGTTCTGTGACTGTGAATAAGGAATACTCCTAAGATCAAATGTAGAATAAATGGTAGTGTAAAATGTACGTAAGGAAAAGAAGTCCAAGAGAAAAAGGGTTTCTGCTTCTCCTCTACCTTAAATTTTTCTTTACTTGATTTTGGTTTTGCTTTATTGGATTTTTTTTATTATAAAGTATACCCTCATTTTAACATATCAAGTGAAAACAAAATTTAATAATTCCCCTTCCCTGAAAATCTCATCCCTGAGGTAACCAAATCAATCAATGACCTATGCTCAAATATTATGATTGTCCTTTTCCTTTCTGTTTTCAAACTTGGATCATGCTACACTCTTAAGAAATAATGCACATCCTTCCAGTTTACTATGTGTAGCTCTAACTTAATGTTAAATTACCTTAATCATATTCCATATAATAGAGGAACCATAATACATTCAACGCGTCCCATTAAGGTTTAAAATTTGTTTGTTTCCAGTATTGTTGCTTGACAAACATTATTGGAATAAATATCCCTGTAAATATGACCTCACATACTTTGTTGTTGTATTTTTGAGGTTTTTGAGGTTTTAGCTTCCATAGCGGAAGTTCCTAAATTGGGTTGCTAAACCAAAGGGTAAGCATGTTTTATTTTTTTTTTAAATATCTTATTTATTCATGAGAGACAGAGAGAGAGCATAAGCAGGCAGAGGCAGGACGGAGAAGCAGGCTCCCCAAGGAGCAAAGAGCCCTATGCAGGGCTCCATCCCAGGACCCTGGGGTCCTGACCTGAGCCGAAGGCAGACGTTTAACCTTATGTAAGCCACCCGGTGCCCTAAGCATGTTTCATTTTAGCAGATAAACAGTATTCCTAAGCTCCTCTCATCCTCCCACAAAAAGCTGTACAACTGACACTCAAATCAGCAACACTCAGAAGGGCCCATATCCTCAACACCCTCAAGAGGAGTTTTCTTTGGCCCATCTAGTAGGTAAAGTGCAATCAAACAGGAGGAAGTAGTCCTTTTAATCTCTTAAGGCTTGTGAATTTAACATCTTTTCATATGTCTATTGGCCAGCTGCTTTTCCTTTCTTTTTTTTTTTAAAGGGGGGAGAGAGAGAAGCAGAGAGAGAATCTTTTTTTTTTGCCTTTTGCTTTTTTTTATTACTCAAAAAAGCTTCATTTTTTTATTTAGCTTCCTGACTCTGTGCTTGTGCCTTCAACATTTTCACAACAACTTTCTGCTCCTCAATAAGAGCACACTTGATCCTGTCAAGAACACACATGGAACCACCATAGGTGCTGCTGACGTGTTTTCTCGTTTTTAGACACAACTTCGTAAGGACTTGAGTTCTCCCAGCACAATTCCTCTTCGAAGTCGGCCTAGGCACACACCACATGCAGATTTTGGTGTTTTCCCAACCTCCTTGGCATAAAGGTAAATGATCCTATTACCAGGGACTCAATACAGCCTATTTTTATTAGAGGCTATATTATAGGGCAGCCTACAGAATGTCGAACGCTGGACCACTGTGAACACCTATGGACACAGTCCCCAGAAGCTGCAGAGAGAGAAAATCAGATGTGGGGCTTGATCTCATAACCCTGAGATCATGACAGATTTTAGCTGCTACCTGTCATAAGCAAGAAAGAAAGATTAGTAGCTTTATTTTATCATCAGCTAATTCTATCAACAATCTCTATTTTTAAAAATCACTTTTAGAGGCACCTGGGTGGCTCAGTCGTTAAGTGTCTGCCTTCACCTCAGGTCATGGTCCCAAGATCCTGGGATTGAGCCCCACATCAGGCTTCCTGCCCTGCATGAGGCCTGCTTCTCCCTCTCCCATTCCCCCTACTTGTGTTCCCTCTCTGTCTGTCTCTCTGTCAAATAAATAAATAAAATCTTTTTTAAAAAATCACTTTTAAAAAGGGGGTACATATGTGTGGGGCAGAACTGAGAGTATTTGTACCTCATTACATGAGAAGGGGAGAAAGGTCTCATTAATGACTCAGATTTCTAACTTAAGCAATGATCACAAACAGATAAAAGGCTTCTTCAGGAATCCCTGTACATTAGGCATTTACTCAGCCCTCCAGAGTCTTCATCAGTGTCTGAGCAAACCTACAGCTTAGAATTAGTGCACTAGGAGGTTCTGCAAAACAGCATGTACTGATTTTTTTTTAAGATTTTATTTATTTATTTGACACAGAGAGAGAGAAATCACAAGTAGGCAGAGAGGCAGACAGAGAGAGAGAGAAGCAGGCTCCCTGCCGAGCAGAGAACCCGATGGGGGGGGGGGGGGGCCTCGATTCCAGGACTCTGGGATCATGACCTGAGCCAAAGGCAGGGGCTTTAACCCACTGAGCCACCCACGCGCCCCCAGCATGTACTAATTTTGATAGAGAGCCTCACCACAGTCTGGATTTCAGAACATGGAGACTGTTTAAGCGAGAGAAATCTTACCAGTTAAGAAGACATTCTGTAGAAGTGACGTGATCTGACCAAGCACATCTACACTGAATAGTAGACTAAAACCTAATTTCCCAACATAGAGGGCAATTCATTACACTGACTCTTCAAACACCTGGAGAATTTCAGGCTGGTAAGTACCACATACTGAGGGACTCAACAAGACTTCAGTAGATCTCTACACCAATCGAAGCCATGCCATTTCAAACTCAGTATGAGCTTTGCAATCTAACCAGACTTTGCAAAACGCAGCATGGAGTGCCAAGATTTTAATTATTCTGTATATACCTGTTCTGTGGGACCAGCAAACTAAAACAGCAGCTTCCGGGCACACCTAATGCTTTAATTAAAAATTGCCAAAATCGGGGCGCCTGGGTAGCTCAGTCCTTAAGCGGCTATCTTCGGCTCAGGTCATGATCCTGGGGTCCTGGGATGGAGCCAGGCATCACGCTCCCTGCTCAGCGGGAAGCCTGCTTTTCCCTCTCCGACTCCCCCTGATTGTGTTCCCTCTCTCACTGTGTCTTTCTCTGTCAAATAAATAAATAAAATCTTAAAAAAAAAAAAAGTTGCCAAAATCTCAGAGACACTAAAAATCTCAAATTTCTTAAGAGATCAACTTTAAAGTACCAAACCATCACTGAGATATTATTTGCTATAAGTTGTCATATTTGCCAGGACGCTAAGTTTGTTCAATGGCAAGCTATCATAATGAAAAGCAACACATTGAAAAAAGCTAATAGGTTAGAAAAAAAAAATGTTCACATAGCACTAAGCAATTTGAATTAAATAAATTACCTAATCATATAATTTGATCCTTACAACTCCAAGGTGGATTAAGTAGGCATTATCATTAACCTCATTTTGTAGATGACAAACTAAATTGCAAGACAGCTCAAAAATCACACTTACAAATCTCTTTTTCACATATCCTGACACTGAGCTTGTTTCCCTTCTACTGGTTAGCAATGCTTCCCCTTTCTTACTATTTTATTTATGTTGCTGAGAAAGACAAAACAGCATTAAAATCAATTCTTGGTTGTCAACATTTTATTACATGGTTCTGCAGATGAAACTCTTACCCAAGAACTAGGTCTTCCTCTGCGTATTCCTGGTAAACCTGAAACTCTCGTCTGCACACCACTCACAAACATGTGGACACTGGGAGCACCAAGGATGTAATCAATTTCTCTCCAGCTTCTATACCTATCATTAAAATAATTGGGTGTCCTTCTTGTCTTAGCAGAGTTTGCCTACTGAATACCATTAACGCCTTCACAGTAGTGATAGATGAACACTTTGAAAGGCTGATCATTTTGAGCTGAATTTTTAACCATGATGACTTCTTTAAACAGTCAGGATAGTTGTTAGAAAACCCTATGACATGTGCAAAACATAAGACTAGCCATTTTATATAACTCTTTCAGAAATATCACAAATAGTGAATAGAAAGGTGAGGTAAACTAAAAAGCTACCTATTCAAAATGATGATCAAAGCAGAGATCAACATGATACACAGCCAAGAGCCTCAAATGGGCTCTAGAAGCTGGAGAAAGTAAAGGATTCTGCCCTGTAGCCTCCAGCAGGAATGAAGGCCTACCAACCCATTTTGGGTTTCTGAACTCAATAACTGCAACAGAATAAATCTGGACTGTATTAAGCCATCCCACCCCACCAGAAAAGAGATCTACCATACTTCAAATTTAACCTGGAAAACAAATATGACAAGAGAAGGAGATATGTCTGTCAAAAAAAAAAAAAAAAATCACATGTCAATCCTTTGGAAAAAAACATGCATGTAGATAATCCATGAATAATGATAAGGGCAGCTTATCATTTTAGAATTAAACATTTAGTAGATGGCATTCTAATTCCATTAAAAACTGTACCATATGACACATCAGTCTCTACTATCCAAAATATACAAAATTTAAATGGAACTTAATTTTTAAATTATACCAAGTGTACCATATTATAAATTTTATTAAAGAAAAAAAAAAGGAGTTGCTCTCTGTGAGAAACTTTACTTGAAACTTCAGAAACCAATCCAAATTTTATTTCATTTGGAATACCCACCGGCATCCAGTGGCATGACAGCAGGGCCTCTCTGGTCAATCCTAGTGGTAACAGACAGAGATCACGGAAAAGGTATTCAAATTCTATCAAATACTATTTTCTTCTGTTTTTAACTTCACTATTCAGCAGGTCGAGTGAGCCATCCTTAACAGTTCATGGCACATTATCATTTCTCTTTATTTATTGATCGGTTCCTTTTTCTCTCCATAACCTACCCCCATGAATTGGGTCCTACAGGCAGTCATTCTAATGCACTTAATGAGCATTTTATGTAAGTGTTCTTACAAGATGTGTACTGTGCAATGCTTATGAATGTTTAATTCATATGAACAATATACCTCTCACTCTTGCATTTTTCACCAAGCATGCTTCTTAATATCCTTTCATGTTGCTTTTATCTAATCTGTTGCCTCTAATGGCTGCAGACAGACCCATGCTGTGCATCCATGGCTCTCCCTCTCCCAGCGGTCTCCCAGTTACCTCCCATTTCCCCGCCACCACCAGTAACACAGTGAAAAACCTGGGATGTGTTCTCTCGGGGACCTACCAGACACATGCCAGTGTTACTTCCCATCTATTGCCCCCTTCCATCATTTGCTCTGCTACTCGGAGCAAGTCCTCCTCTGAACCTTCCCTTTCTTTTCCCTAAAATGACAGTATTTACTCCCACTGCCTATCATGGTTGTTGAGAAACAAATTTAAAGAACTAAAATGAAAGTCCTTTAAAAAGATAAACAGCAGTTTACAATGTCAGCAATTACTGTTGTGATTTTTGTTCTTATGGCCATTTTAATTAGTGTGCTCCCCGATGCCCCTACCCATCCTGCCAAATAGGAGGTGATAAGTGAAAAAACTTGAAGCTTGGAAAATGAAGCTTTCTCATAGATACCTAAACATTCAGGGAGACTAAAACAATATGTGGGAAATGCTTTTTCTTCTTTATTTATTCATCTATGCATTCATTTGATTAAACATTTTACCAAGGACTATGCACCTAGCACTCCACTAGTATTAAAATACAAAAATTTATATAGCAAATATGCACGTCATACATGAGCAAATTTTCCATCAATATGGCATTGAATTCTGTACATAAATTTTACCCCTAGATAGGAATACTTCAAAGATGGTAGCTTCTGATATCACAGAATAACACTTCCTATTTACTGAGCACCTACTATATCAATATGTCACGTATATTCCCCAACGACTGAGAACAATCCTGCCAGGTATGTTACTGCTCTAGTTCTTCATATAAGGAAACAGACACAGTTAAGTGATTTGCCCAAAAGAGCAATTAAATGGAAGAGCCAGAAAACCTCAGCATGTTACTCCAACGTCCTTTTTCCCCTCCACCTCATTTCCTCCTTCTAAAAGATATGTTCAAAAATATCCTTAGTTGGGTCGCCTGGGTGGCTCAGTGGGTTAAAGCCTCTGCCTTCAGCTCAGGTCATGATCTCAGGGTCCTGGGATGGAGCCCCGCACCTGGCTCTCTGCTCAGCGGGGAGCCTGCCTCCTCTTCTCTCTCTCTGCCTGCCTCTCTGCCTACTTGTGATCTCTATCTGTCAAATAAAATAAATAAAATCTTTAAAAAATATCTATCCTTAGTAGAGAGTAGACTACTGAAGCTGTTATAAGGATATGAACAAAATATCACAGAAATTACAAAATACAAAATTATAAACATGCAGAATTCAACAATAAACACTACCACTTATTTAAAAATTATTAAACTTAATTTAATATTCAATTTTATTTATATTTATTTAATAATTATTAAAATAAATTTTATTAAAGTGTGTTGTGGGCACTACTTATAATCCTTATTAAAAACATTGCAAAGGACGTATCTTCATCTCTTTCAAAGGTGTAGAAATTGAAATTTGGCTTACCAATGTCATGCAATTGCTAATCAGTAAAACTCGGACTAAAACACAGGTCTTTTTTAACTCCAAACCATGGTTTTTTTGTTTTGTTTTGTTTTGTTTTTACCATAAGTGAGCACTTCTTGGAGGGTAAGAAAAGTGTTCTAAAATTAGATTGTGGCAATGATTTTCTGACTCTGTAAACATATTAAAAGTTATTGAATTGTATACATTTAGTGAGTGAATTTTATGTATATAAATTATATCTCAATGAAGTTATTAAACTTACGGTTTTCTCTTTGTAACTATGCTTTCTTTTATGAGCTTATAAAGTTTTACCATGTTCACCTCCCACTAGCAGCTTTAAACCAGTCCTGATGGAAGTACTCTGTGCTACTGTAGGTAACATATATATTTGGTCTTTGACCCTGTTTCTGGGGTGAAGCTCCTAAAAACCCTTAGAATTTCCTAAGTGATAAGAGAAGGAAAGGTGTCTTGTTATGTTAATGAGGTGACTTTTAGAAAGCTCCTAAGGCTGGGGACTGGCTGCCAGTGGAGTCGACTATGGGATTAGAGGGCTGAAACATTCTACCCCACCCCCACCCACCAAACCCCTCCCCGACCTCCGGGGAGGAGAAAGGTACTGTAAGTGGAATCAATTACCAACAGCCAATGACTTAATCAATCATGCCAGTGAAATGAGGCCTCCTTTCAAACCCAAAAAGAGAAAGGTTCCGGATTGGTGAACACATAGAGATGCGGCAAGAGTGGCACCCAGAGAGAGCCTGGAAGCTCTGAGCCCTCTCCCTAACATTTGAAGAATTATTTTAACGTCAGGAATGCCAAAATGTGAGGGGGGAAATGCTTCTGAGAAATAAAGAAATGTATCACTTTATTACTAATTATCTACACCTCTCTCCTAGAATTCAATTTTCTTTTTTAAATCATAGGTTAATTGATCTGGAATGAACCTTAGAAACTGTTTATATTCCCACTCTCTCTTTGCAGGAGAGAAAGCAAAGCCCAAGAGGTGAGAAGATTCTGAGGTTACAACACGAGTACGGGGACCAGAGTGGGGACCAGAGTCGTGGCCTCCTGATTTCATCATCATCATCGCCTGCTTACTGCTCGAGCAGACAGGGATTCCAATCTAGTTGCAGCCCTTACCCAACTACAACGTGCACAGCCTTCCTGAGAAGCCATGAAAGCTCAGTTTCTTTGTGTATAAAATGGGGTGAGGTAATAATTCCTACCTTATGGTTCGTTTGGTAGTAGACAGTTCCACCATGAGAGGCACAAGAAATCATGGCTGTTATTATTAAAGATGGATATATCTTCTCTGTCCCATTGGACTATGAACTTTTTTTCAAGTAGGCTCCTTCCCCAACATGGAGCCCAACCAGGGGCTTGAACTCACAGTCCTGAGATGAAGACCTGAGCTCAAATCAAGAGTCAGACGCTTAACTGACTATGCCACCCAGATGCCCAGATTATGAACTTTTTTATGTATAAGGATATTTATTTGCAGCATTGGCTATAGAGCTCAAAACACTGGAAGCAAGGTAAATGTTTATTAATAGGGAAAACAGTAAATAAATTATGGTCTCTCTCTGGATGCCTCAGTGGGTTAAGCCTCTCCCTTTGGCTCAGGTCATGATCTCGGGGTCCCGGGATCGAGCCCCACATCAGGCTCTCTGCTCATCAGGGAGCCTGCTTCTTGCTTCTCCCTCTCTCTACGTGCCTCTCTGCCTGCTTGTGATCTCTCTCTCTCTGTGTCAAATAAATAAAATCTTTAAAAAAATAATAAAAATAAAGATTTTTAAATGTCTCATAGAAAGTAGATAATACCAAATTAACCTTAAAAATTATATCATGGAGGGGCACCTGGGTAGCTCAGTCAGTTAAGCATCTGCCTTCATCTCAGGGTCCTAGGATGGAGCCCAGCATCAGGCTCCCTGCTCAGCAGGAGTCTGCTTCTCCCTCTCCCTCCCCGCCCCCCCCCACCCCCCGCTCATTTTCTCTCCCTCTCTCACTTGCTGTCTCTCAAATAAATAAATAAAATCTTTTAAAAAATTATATCATATAGGGACGCCTGGGTGGCTCAGTTGGTTAAGCGGCTGCCTTCGGCTCGGGTCATGATCCCGGCGTCCTGGGATCAAGTCCGGCATCGGGCTCCTTGCTTGGCAGGGAGCCTGCTTCTCCCTCTGCCTCTGCCTGCCACTCTGCCTGTGCTCACTCGCTCTCTCTCCCTCTCTCTGACAAATAAATAAATTTTTTTAAAAAATTATATCATATAGAAGGTAATTTAAAAATTTAAGCTGTTTTTACAAATTTAAGTTGTTGACATAGGATGAATGAAAAATCAAAATTAAATGGCCCTATTCCAGGTCCTTTCATTGTTCCAGCACTAACCCAACATCTCATGGGCATTCACATTATGAGAACTAAGAGCAGAGTTAGGTGATCAACGGTCCAGTCAATACATACAGGGAAAGGTTACTTCAGATCTGATTAGATCATTAGTAACCTTGATCTTCTCAGAAAGGTAGACTATGATAAGTTTGGAGATACTGCCACAAGGCTACACATTTCAATTAGAATTTGTTAACTCATAAATGTTCTTGTATAAAAATGTTAGGTAGCTGATCTCATCAATTTCAAGTATTTAGTTTATTCAAAAATGTAAAAATGCCACTTATATAGACTAGAATTTCACATGACCTCCAACTGGAATTATTTTGATTTCCTATAATTACACCAACCTATTCTACAAAAATATACAAACATTTTGTGCATAAAAAATGGGTAACTTTGAAACAAATAAGTTACTAATTGGAAATCATCCTACAACCAACCACTGAAAGTCCAGAACAATTATATTCTTTTCAATTACCAAAATATAATTCTAGGATTAGGCAGACTCACTTGCTCCATTAACACTGTAAGAAGGAAAAAAAAAATGTGAAATACTGAATAAAGGAAAACCACAGTCCTAATGTAACCACTACCACAAAAATGCAAACAAATTCAGAATCCACAGTGTTTCCTTGGATTCCAAAACACACCACTAGTCTTTATATTGTCTGAAGGACATTGAGCCACATTCTCTACTATGGAGCCTAACACACAGCTGTGCAGGTTACGAAACAGATATTTATTTATGCTTTAACAAAAAGAACTCTGAGAACCATCATAAATGGTTTGTCATAAATAAACATTCTTTAACCACAGCCCAGATTCACAGCTCACTCATCCTCCACTGATTTGAGAACTAAGAGAAATCAGTCCTGGAGATATTAGTAGCTGTGTTGAAGATACTCAATAGATCGTTTTATTTCAGTTTTTGTTTCAGAGCTGTGATTTTCATTTTACATTCACTTTCAATATTGAAAATCTGCTTCCTTAAAGATGCACCCAACTGAGCCCAGGTCAGCAGATTATAAGGAAGCCAGAACTGCTAAGGCAGCAATGCATGTCAACTCTGAGACTGTCTCCCTCCAGTTTTCCTACTATAGCCTACCTGCAGTGGCCTACCCTCCTGGAATAAACTTGGGTTATAAACCTATGGTGACTCCCAGCCATACTTTTAATAGAAAGTGGTCTCTTGGGCCACCTGGGTGGCTCAGTTGTTAGTGTCTCCCTTCGGCTCAGGTCATGATCCCAGTGGGATCAAGCCCCGCATCGGGCTCCTTGCTGGGCTGAGAGCCTGCTTGCTTCTCCCTCTCCCACTCCCCCTGCTTGTGTTCCCTCTCTCACTGGGTCTCTGTCAAATAAATAAATAAAATCTTAAAAAAAAAAAAATAGAAAAGAAAAGAAAGTGGTCTCTTCCAAAATTAGACAACCCACATTTAATCTAAACAAGCAAAATTAAAATTCAGAATCAAGGTAGTGATAAAAACCACCAATTCACTTTGCCAAGACTGGAGAGTCTTCTTTTGAAGACTTCTCCTTGACTCCCTGAGGATTTTGACAACTCAAGACATAAAGGCTTGAAGATCTGTATGTTTCAAGCACAATTCTACCTAACTTGAAACCAAGTAGATTATTGCTTTCAAGGCTACTCCAACATACCTGATTTTTTTAAAGTAGTTTTCTTATTTTCCAAAGATAGATCATGCAAGCTCATGATTTTAAAAAGGGCGGGGGGGGGGGGGGGGGGGGGGGGGGGGGGGGGGGGGGGGGGGGGGGGGTGTGGGGGGGGGGGGGGCGGCTGCTGCCTGGGTGGCTCAGTCCTTAACCGTCTGTCTTCAGCTCAGGTCATGATCCCAGGGTCATGGGATCCAGTCCCACATCAGGGTTCTGCTTCTCCCTCTCCCTCTGCCTGCTGCTCCCTATCCCCCCACTTGTGCTGGCTCTCTGTCAAATAAATAAATAAAATCTTTAAAATAAAAACAAAAATTTAAAAAGTCCCAAAAAGAGAAAGTTAAGTCTCGCTTCCACCCGTCCACCCTCCAGGTCCCTCTCCAAGGACAACTTGCTATTTCTTGAGGCCCCTTCCGTAGACATTCTATGAACGTGCAAACCTACTCAAGTATTTTAAACCAATTATCTATTCTACACCCAGTGGCAGCCGCAAAATTGCCGCTGAACGCCTCTGGCCGTAAAGGTGGCAATCTGCTCGAGGAGTGGGGGTGGAAGAGACTTCTCTTGAAGCTGTGGTTTTGCACATCACGCACCCGGTTTTTATTTCGTGTGTGTTTCCCTTGCACTCCTGGCTCTCAAAGAGGCCAAGAGGTAAAAACATCACAAGCCACCCCCCAGGTACTGCCACTACATCCGTACTGGTCTGCCTTTTACCTATGCCCCAATATTTACGTATATTTTGTGTTCTGACCCGATTAAATCAAGTATCTCGACTCACCCCACCCCAGCCCCCGAGAAAAAGGCGTAATTCTGAAGGTAACTTTCAGCACCAGGTGATTTCCTCCCCGCCAAACCTGCAGCCTACTTCGGTCGTGTCCTTAGGAAGGGTTCAGCCTGGCACGGAGTTGGAGGCGCGAGCCAAGAACACAGAAGCCCAAAGATGGGAAGCCCGAAAAGGTGAGGGCGTCCGGAGCCCTGGGCCGCGCGTTTTTTAGAGACAAATGTTTCGAAGCAGAAGCCCCAAATCCTTGGGCCCTCTTCGCTCCTTCCTCGGGATGCTCGCGCGCTGGGGCAAAACACCAGCTCACGCGTCTGCCCCGGGCCGCAACTCCGGTCCCGCGCAGCCGGCCCCCCACGACCCGCAGCCATCGGGTCCCCCACCGCTCGCCTTCCCGGCGCCGCCCAGCACCCCCAGGAAGGCAGATGTCCAGGCAGCCCCCTGAGCCGCACGGCTCCCGGGACCTCCCCCCACCCCCCAGCCCCGGGCTGCCCGCCCGCCCCCGCCGCGAGGGAAGCCACAGGTAGGGGGGCGGGGCGGCGCTCACCTGCGCAGAAGGGGTGCTCTCGGCGCCCGCCAGAGAGGAGGAGGTGGAGGAGGCCATGTTGTTGAGCTACTGCTGCCGCTCCTTCCAGGAACTCCGCTCCCCTCCCCGCCCCGCTCCTCCGGCCCCCCAGTGTGGGACTTCTGCGGGAAAAGTTCGGCGGCGGCTCAGCAACGCCAAGCGCGGTCCCGCGGCGCCCGCCCCGCGGCTGTCTCCTCCCCCTGCTGTGTGCGCAGCGCCCGCCAGGTGCCCGCCCGGGCCGGTGCGCGGGGGGCGGGCCTCGGCCCAGGTGGAGACGCGGCGGAGGGCAGACCGGCTCCCCGCGGAAAGCCCGCCCGGCGAGCATGCCCAGTCGGCCGGCGCTCGGGGGTCTGCGCGGCGGCGGGCGAGGGAGCCGGGGCGGAGGACTGGGGGTGGGGGTGGGGTCTTACCTGGGGAGGAGGGGGACAGAGGTAGCTGTAGGAAGGGAGGGAGGCCACGTCCTGGTTCCCGCGGGCTGCTGAATAGAGTTCCCTTAGCCACCTCCATGATGAGAACAAAGTAAGTGTAATATTCTCTGATTATTTGATTAATTGAACTATTCAAGTGCAAGTGAATAAAATCATTGAGCAATGTTGCTTTTGCCTTATTATTATTAATCTGTAGCATACAGCCCATATAGAAGCAGTGTCTGTCAGGCAGATAGCTTCAAAACAACGTCCATAGCCTCCCTTCCTCCCCACCGAGGGGCCAGCAGCACGCAGATTGCCTCAGCTATGTGTCCAATTAAAAAATAAAACTCCAGAGTCGTCCGGGATGTGAGGAAGGCACTGAGCCTGGTCTAGCAAGGAAATAGGGGACAGGACCTCTGAGTGTCTTTGTTTCTAGGAGCTTAAAGAGCAAGGCTTGCGGAGCTCCTGTCCTGGACCAGGCTGAGGGACCGCTGGATGTGGGACGTTCCCCTCACAACACTTATTATTCACATCTGGGTGTGAAGCAAGGCAACTACCATCCCTCACTAATGTCTTGCTAAAGGAGAGCCTCTCCTTGGTGTCAGGGGAGATGCGTTCAGTCTGCGCATTAAAGGACCGCGAATTACATTGGCAAGAAAGTCCCTTTTCGATTCTCTTTCAGTTCTTCTGACTACTACAAGGAGAAAGTATTCTGAGCCTAAATTCTCTGTTTATCCAAGAGCAGGTCCCACGCTCAAAGCCCTAGGTAAGCACTGGTATCTAATCAGACTTTATAGCATTGTTAAATTTTCATTGTTTAGTTTCACTGTTTATTGTTACTTTCTATTTAGGGCAAGTGAAAGTGGTTTTCTGTTGAAGGTAGAGACCCACAGTTTCCTTTTTAAGCAAGTGTATGTAAGTTTTTAAAAATTACATAAATATAGTAATAATTCAGATGGGACTGAGATAAAGCAAAATTCCAGAGGTACTTGAGGAATCACTGAAATGCACAACAGTGTTTTCATCAACTCGTGACAGCTAAACGCAGGAGTAAGTCCTTCTCCAGAAAGCAGTGCATTAGCTCTACCTCTGATTTAACACCTAGCTCACTTCCTCCCGAGCACACAGAAAGCTGAGATAGTTTTATTGGCATCAGTTCTGTGTTGGGCTCTGTGCTAAGCATCTTATTTGTACTGTCACATTTAGTCCTCCCAAAATCTTTGCAAGATGGACAGTAGGATCTGGAAATTGAATCTCAGAAACATTATTTTGGCCAAGGTCACAAACTAATTGAGCACCAAAGACTCCAAAGTCTGAGCATTCCTAACTTGATTTTTAAAAAACACTTCAGAGGCGCCTGGGTGGCTCAGTGGGCCCGGTCAGAATCCCAGGGTCCTGGGATCCAGCCCTGCACCAGGCTCTCTGCTCAGTGAGGAGTCTGCTTCCTCCTCATCTCTCTCTCTCTCTTTCTCTCTGCCTGCCTCTCTGCCTACTTGTGATCTCTTGTCTGTCAAATAAATAAATAAAATCTTCTTAAAGAATAAAATTAAAATAAAAAATAAAAACCACTTCAGAATTTAGCATGTCCGCACACACACCCCGAAATTTTATATCAAATTCAACATTTCACAGAGATCCTCCCAAAATTTAGGAGCCACTGTTATCATTATTTACAAAACACTCCCATGTCTTGGATTATAATGTCCATGGAGGCAAATGCTCTGTCTTCTTGTATCTTTACTGTACACAGCTTGGTGCTTTATCTCCTCGGCCACATGGGAATTGGTTGAGCCCAATCAGGCACACAGTTCAGTCTACAAGAACGGGGTGGGGGCGGCTTGGGAAGAGCTTCGCTTGGGTCAATCCTGCACACACATGGGTATTTTACTTGCCAACTCCCTGGCACACACAGCCATAAGAGCCATCTTAAACAAGTGGCAAGCAGCCAACCAGGTAGACAAAGGAGGGAGGAAGATACAAAAACCCGGCTAGAAGTTAGCACAAGAAGCAGTATCTGGGAGATGAGCCCAGAAAGTCATGCTTTCCTGCAGAGCTATTCCAGTCCAGTCTGCTTATCAGGCCGCCTGCTTCTGAGAAGCACTTGTGTTCAGGTAAAACATACTTCTCCAGAGACAGGCTGCAACACCCGTGAAAAAGCTGACTACAAGAAGTGACTGGGAGTCTGGCAGCACTCTCCTACCTTTAAAAACTAAAATTAAAACAAAATCTTTCCATACCGCCCATGACTGCCTCTAATTTTGGCCTTCTTCTCTCTGCCCCTCCTTTCACAGCCAAGTGTCTTAAAAGGACAGTGGTCCTTTGCACACTCCTCTGTTCAGAGTTACTCTCTGCCCCTCCTCACTTACTGAAACTGCTCTTCTCAAATGACAGTTGACATCCTTTTGGCCATGGCCCTTGTGGAGTTTTCCAGACATTATCTCAGCTGACCTTTCTAGGGCACTTAACATGGTCCACGGCTTCCTTTCCTTCCCCTTAAGTGTTTTCTAGGACTTCGGTCTTCCTTACTTCTCATACCAGGCACTGTCTGTGATCTTAGCCACATTAAGGCTTCAGCAATCATGTAAAAACTCCCAAGTCCAACTAAGGTTATTTCCTTGAGCCCCAAACTCATACTTCGTCATGTCCAAAAAGGAATGCCAAGCAACACAGATCTGGAAGCCAGGAGAGAAGGGCTGAGAGGTCCTGGAGGGGAGGAGACTCTGCACCTCCTCCCTCCCAGTCCAATCAGATACTGAGTCCTAATTCCTTAAAATCACTCTAAATCATCTCCTCTTATCCATCACCACCACATCCCTACCTTTGCCCTCCCACCTGCTACAAGTTCTTAAGCAATTACTACGTGCTAAACCAAGCCAACTTGCATTTTCTCATCATCTCTTACTAAACAACTACAGTCGCCTGAATTTTTTGTAGTGCATCAGCTCTGTCACCCAACATTATGATTTTTCTAGAATTTCAAATGTCCTCACATGACCACACACTGTTAAAATCTTGTAAGAGCTTTCTTTATGCTTCAGGGTAACAGTTACATCTGCCCCCACCTGATCTCAGCTGTTCTTCATCAGCATCTCCATCCCCATGCCCTTCTCCATCTCTGTCTCTGGCACACCATGCAGACAGCCAGTCTGAACTATTTGCAGTTCCCCATCCCCAAACACCAAGTCCATTGTCTTCCTACAGGCTGTCCCTACTGCCTAGAAAACCCCTACCCCATCCTCCAGTCCTTTGCTGCCTCTATTGTCTCTGTGGAGTGAACTCCTATTCATCCAGCAAGACTCCATTCAGAAAATACAACTTTAAGGAAGCCTTCCCTGACATCGTTTCAATTAAAATGTGGCTCAGGGTGGCCTGGCTGGCTCAGCTGGTAAACCCTATGACTCTTGATCTTGGAGTCATGTGTTGGAGTCCCACATTGGACATAGAGATCATGTAAAAAAATAAAATAAAAAATTTTTAAATGTTCATCAACCTCTCTTTGTTCTTCTAAAACACCCTACAGTGCAACTATAGTTATTTTGAAGAAAGGTCCACACTTTTTCTGAATTCAGAAATCTTAAGCATGACAAAAACCAACAACCTATACCAAATTGATGGGAAGCCATTTATAGTCTTCATTCCATTTAGTGTGAATAGTCGCAGGTTTTAATTGTGAGGTACTACCCCAGACTCTTTTATGGGTGTTATGCAGTATATAGTATGTGCACCATATTAACATTATAAAAATTCAGAATTGTGAAACACATTTTCCTTGAAAGGTTTCAGATAAGGTATATAGATCTATATAAGCATTGCTTTCCTTGTCTGCCTCCCCTTTTAATCAAAAGCTTCTTGAAGCATCCAACTGTGTGTTTTTCATGTCCAAATCTCCAGTATCTAACACAATGTCAGGCTCCACAGAAGTTTGCTGAATAAATTCAGGATATATTTATGAACTTGGACTGTATTTCATAGGACTGATTCCCAAGGTCGAAACCCGATACCTTTCCTTGCTTCCCGCGTGGCATTCCCTCCTCTGGGCTACACTATACCTCGCATGTACATCAGATTTCTCCCTGTATAATCATTGTTGGCATAACTGTGTCTGCAGTGAGACAGAGACGGTTGAAAGTGAAGATGAGGATGTATTAATCTCTGTATTTTTGTGCTCGCAGTAACCAGCACAATATCACACGCTTTACATCCTGGCTCAATACACTGTTGAGTGATAAATGGTAGAAAAAAAAAATCAAAGGAGGAGAGAGGAAGAAGGAAAGATGAAAAAGAAGTTGGAAGAAGTCTGGGTGAAGATGATTTAATCTCTATTAAGAGAATTCTAAAGAATATTCTGACCATCAGTCACATCACAATATTTGTCGTATTTGTGCGTCAACTTTATTATTTAATATTTTTATTTACATCACCTTACTTTTTAATCTAACAAATTTATTTTTAAAAGAAACATTACCTTACCATGTTAATGGAAAATCACTTTCACTTGCACCAAACAGATATGATAAAAACAAAATATTATAGATTTGCTGATTTATTCTATATTCTGTCTGAGGCCCTCTCTCATCAATTAAAAAAAAATGTAACAAGGGTTAAGAGGACACAAACACTGGCACTATATGTCAACTTTCTCCTCAATGTTAATGGAAGGAGTGAAAAAGAACTGAAAAGGGACAATCTTATACAATTCAACATTATTTAATACTTTGTCCTTAAGCCACCTAAGGTTACCTCAAGAACCACCATTGTAAAGATGATATGAACTTTCTTATCCTCACGCTGCTTCCACATTTATATATCTCTCCACAACCTCAATTAGACACTCTATTCCTTCCAGAGCAATTTCTACTGCAGTTTGACTCTAACTCACACTTGTGTTTAAGCAGTAGGATTTTCCCACCTGGGCATTAGCAAAAGAGAAAAGTTGATTTCTTACATGGTTTTACAAAATCCGCAATAAACATGGAAATAAGAGGGGCACCTGGGTGGCTCAGTAGGTTAAGCCCCTGCCTTCAGCTCAGGTCATGATCCCAGGGTCCTGGGATCAAGCCCTGCATGGGGCTCTCTACTCAGCAGGGAGCCTGCTTCCCTCTCTCTTTCTCTGTCTGCCTCTTTGCCTACTTGTGATCTCTCTCTGTCAAATAAATAAATAAAATCTTTTTAAAAAAACAGGGAAATAAGAGTTACTACAGGAAACTATTGCCTGTGAGAAAAATTTTTTTTAAGTTCAAGAGATTATGGTTAGTGAATATGTGTTTGTTTCCTAAGATTAGCAAGTAACAGAAAAACATTTCTCAAATAAAAGAAACATATTTGGTTACCACTATCCATGGAGACTGTGACTGTGTGTAAGAATATGTCCCTTAATTTGTAAATTTTGTGAGAGAAAGCGGCTCACCAAGCACAAAGTTGAACCAAAATATTTTCCCTCTTGTGGTCTTTGGCCTTTCTCCCCATTTATGGTTTCAACAGTGTAGAAATTCATACATCTAAATATACAATAAAGATGATGGCTTAGCCATATTTTTATCAAGGTCAACTGGAATGAGAAGAAAATGTTTATTTATTGAGTAAGTTTTGCAGTCCCATGTAAAATATGGTTAAATAACTTATTTTACTGTCCACTTCCATTATTTAATTCCTTAAATTTCTTTAACGTTTGAAAGGAAATAGAAATTATTCAGGTATCCCTTATGGAATGAGAAACACTGTTTGACTCAACAAAGTATTTGAGATAACTAATTATTGATTTAAAAAACCCAATCACATGGATGCCTGGATGGCTCAAGTCAGTAAAGCATGCGACTCTTGATCTCAGGGCTGGGAGTTCAAGCCCTGGATGGGTGTAGGGATTACTTAAAAATAAAATCTTGGGGCATCTGGGTGGCTCAGTTGGTTAAGCGACTGCCTTCGGCTCAGGTCCTGATCCCAGGGTCCTGGGATGGAGCCCCGCATCGGGCTCCCTGCTCAGTGGGGAGCCTACTTCTCTCTCTCCCTCTGCTGCTCTGCCTGCTTGTGCTCTCTTGCTTTCTCTAATAAATAAATAACATAAATTTCTCAAATAAATAAAAAATCTTAAAAAAAGAAACCCAATTACATAGTAGTTTACAAAATGGGATAATAAACTTCATAGTAATAATAAGTCTCATAATTATAATAAACTTCATAGTAGAGTTGCAGAAGAGAAAAGACCAGTGTGGTAAATTCTACCTTCTCACTACATTCTGAGTATGACAACTTTTCATCGATTCCTCTTAGCTTTGGTCTGGGATTTCAAAAACATATAAAGTGATGGTAATATGAATGATGCTAACGTCAATGCTCAAGAATACATAGAAATACCCCTGAAACAAATAATACATCGTATGTTAATTAAAAAATTGAAAATTAAAAAAAGAATACATAGGAAAAGTTTCCATAAAGCAAAACTAACTAACAGTAGGAGATAAATTGGTAACTTTCAGCCCCATATTAAGAAGCAAAACAAGCTTTCCTTATTACTGTTGCCCAACTTCCCACTGAAATGATCTGTGTTGATTCTAGTTGAGGGTGCTTAGGAAAGTAAAGGAAAGGAAGACTTTGAATTGTTCATTGGTGTAGCATCTAGGTCACAAGAGGAAGATAATAAAAGAAAATGATACCTGAGGGACGCCTGGGTGGCTCAGTCAGTTAAGCATCTGCCTTGGGCGCAGGTCATGATCCCAGGGGATCAAGTTCTCCCTCTGCCTGCCCCTCCCCCTGCTTGTGCTCTCTCTGTCTCTGACAAATAAATAAATAAAATCTTGGATGGAAGGAAGGAAGGAAGGAGAAAGAGAAAAGGAAGGAAGGAAAGAATTAAGTAAGTTAAGAAAGAAAAAAAGGAAATGACACTTGAGAACAAGATTTGGGAAAATAAAAAGGAACAGACTTTCCTTTAAAATGTTTTCTTTTTCCCTAACATTCTCTTTCTAGTTCCCTCTCGCTTCCTTTGCTCTTCTCTGTCCTGATTCTGCTAAATCAGAACCAAGCTCTCTTAATTCAGGTGTTTTCATCTTTGTCCTGAGCCAAGGGAAAAAATAACCAAGGAGCTCCTTGACCTACTCCATGAACGCTTTGCTCCCGGCTCCCATAGAATTACCTGTGTCTTATAAACTCTTTCTAATGGCCTTGTTTGGGACTTCTGCATCAAGGAATTCTAATTGCATACCACAGTGTGATATAAAACCTTGCACTTCCAATCTGAGTTTTTAAACCCAAAAAAGAAAATAGGTAAATAGGGGTGCCTGGGGGGCGCCTGGGGGGCTCAGTGGGTTAAAGCCTCTGCCTTCACCTCAGGTCATGATCTCAGGGTCCTGGGATAGAGCCCCGCATCGGGCTCTCTGCTCAAGCGAGGAGCCTGCTTCCTCCTCTCTCTCTCTCTGCCTGCCTCTCTGCCTACTTGTGATCTCTCTCTGTCAAATAAGTAAATAAATAAAATCTTTAAAAAAAAAAATTAAAAAAAAAATAGGGGTGCCTGGGTGGCTCAGTGGGTTAAAGCCTCTGCCTTCAGATCGGTCATGATCCCAGAGTCCTGGGATCAAACCCCGCATGGGGCTCTCTGCTCAGCAGGGAGCCTGCTTTCCCCTCTCTCTCTCTGCCTGCCTCCCCGCCTACTTGTGCTCTGTCAAATAAATAAATAAAATCTTAAAAAAAAAAAGAAAAGAAAATAGGTAAATAACTAAACTCAATTTGTTGAAAATGGAAACACACCAGCACAACTCCCTAACACTGTCCCCAACTTCTACACCCTCCGAGACCATCAAAACTTTTTGGTCACTAGGTCAATCCTATAACTGATCATTTGATTTTGCCCACTCTCCCCTTTGTCCACTCTTTCAAGAACAGCGTGTGTAGCTTGCTTAAATTTTATACTGAAAGTTTTAGAAAGCCATATGAAATACTTGTGGATACTCAGGATCCTATAGAACCAGATTCAGGGATCACTGACTTAGTTAAAACCGATAACTACTGAAATGGTCTTCACGATCTTCGGTTCAGTCTTATCCCTTCTTTATAGTATTTTCATCGGTTTCCCCTTTGGAAAACTGGTGCTTCCACATATAATTGAGCAAGTTTCTCTACTGCAAAAGGGTGCCGCACCCAGGAGCCATTCACATCACAGTTAGAGTAGAGTTGAATATTTCTATCACATGGGTTTGGCAGATAGCCCTAAAAAAAAAAAAAAAAAAAAAAAAAAAAAAAAAAAAAAAAAACAAAACCAACCCAATATTTTTTAAAAATATATTTCCTACAGATGGAGATACAGTATTATAAAGAAGAAGAGGGTCTTCTTTTTTTTTTTTTTTAAGATTTTATTTATTCACTTGAGAGAGAGAACAAACAGTGGAGGAGGCAGAGGGAGAAGCAGGCTCCCCACTGAACAAGGAGCCCGATGTGGGGCTCTATCCCAGCCTGGGTCATGACCAGAGCTGAAGGCAGACGGTTAACCGACTGAGCCACCCATGCGTCCCAGGGTCTTCCTTTCTTCGCACGAAGATACTCACATGCTGTCCTGCAGGTCTTCTCCAAAAGGGAACATCAAACTCAAAGTACCAAGAAAGCAGGAAGTGGTATATGTCTACCCCCACAGGTCCCAGCAGCTAGCAATGGCTCTAACGCAGGCTTAATGCTAAATTAATACTTGTTGACTGCCTGACTGAACTCTATTTTCCATATGGATTGTCCAGTTCATTGAAATATATTACTTGGTAGGGATGCCTGGGTGGCTCAGTTGGTTGTGGCTCAGGTCATGATCCTAGGGTCCTGGGATTGAGCCCCACATTGGACTCCCTCCTCGGCGGGAAGCCTGCTTCTCCCTCTCCCACTCGCCCTGCTCGTGTTCCCTCTCTCTTTGTCAAATAAATAAAATAAAATAAAGAAATATATTACTTGGCCTCTCCATTACTTATCCTCTCTTACACTGAATTTATAAATCCATAGTGAACGATTTTAACAAGACTGGTTTTTTTCAACTTTGATGCTGTTCTCTTTTAGAACAGAACAGGATGATTGATACCAGGTTTCATGGCTTTTGTGTTTCAAAACATTCCACTGAAGTCTGCATTTTGAATCATTTTATAAAATGACATTTACATGATGTAGAACAAAGCCATGAATTCTTAAGAAATAACGACAAGTAACACAAAGAACAAAGGCTAGTATGCATACATTTTCACTTTGTGGACTTCCTTGTCATCACACTCCCTCTGTTTGTTGTAGTAATAGAAAGTATTGTCCCTTCTCTGGAGTTTCTTCACGTATCCTGTCTCTGGCCAACTGATCTACCATAAAAACTTGTTTTACCTGTTTGTATTCAATTTCATCCCAATAGCCTGCTTGCTGAAATCTGTACAGATTTCCTATGTCTTCTGACCATTTTTTGGCACGACTTACTGATTTTGGTTTCACATCAGAACTAGCCATGGCTAAAGAAAGAAGTCTTACTTCCAATTATTTCTCCTGGCTGTTCCTGGCCCAGCTTCTACATGGAGACCTCAGTTCCGACTGCTGCCCTCTGCCTGGAATCGTCATGTTCCATTCATCCCCATGACTGGCTTCCTCATCTTGGTTTTTGTTAGTATCAACAAAACTATTGATAAATAGAATGGAAACATAAAGACATTATATAAATAATGTGATGTTATTTGTTGGTTTATAGGACAATGACATGTGAAGTTTATTTTAAAAGCTTGTTTTGGTTAATCACTTCTTTACAGGTGGGTCTCCTCTTTTGCAGAGCACTTAAAAAAATATACCACATGATGTGCCACTAGTATTTCTCTGAAAGCACTGCTTCCTAGGTGTATAGATAGAGTATATCCGTCTTACATTCCTTCTAGTCTTCGTTACAATGTAGACCAGGGTCAGTAAACTTTTTCTGTAAAGGGCCAGAGATTAAGTATTTTAGATCTTTTAGACTATGTGGTTTCTGTTACAACAAGTTGGGTATGACCTCACTGTTGTACAATGAGAGCAGTCATACCTAACAGGTGGGCATGATTATGCTCTCATATACTAACAAAAACAAGTGGTGGGCCAAACGAGCTGGTTTGCTGACTCCCAATCTAGACTGCCAACATGCTATCCTTTGGCTTTGTAGTAGGCACTTTGTTTCATCTCAGGTAATCCCCCAAACAAATCTCCAAACTCCATAAAACGGGTGAGGAAATTAGCATTCAGCAAGCTGACTTTACCAGCTTTGCTTTGCTGGTGAGTCAAGTAGTTAGGTCTGTCTGGATCATAGGTCTCTCCTTGCTCAGAAGTCACCATCTCTGACCCAGAATACCTGCCCTTGCATCCTAACTGGTCTTCTTGCTTCCCTCCTTGTTCCTAAAATTCACTCTTATCACAACACCTAGATGTTCTTTTTTAAATGTAAATTAAAACACGTGACTCCTCTGCTTAAAATCCTCCAGTGGCTTCTATTACCTTTGGAATTAAAACTAAACTCCTTGTCCTGCCTATGAAGCCTGCCATTGGCTTGACCCCTGCCTGCCGCTCTGACCTCACCCAGTGCCCTATTACTCTTCTGCGGCTCCAGCACCACCAGCCTAAATTCTGTTTCTGAAATGTGCCCAGACCCTTCGGCTCGTGGCTTCTCTACCTGACGCGCCATCTGCCGGGAGCATCTTCCAGGCCCTTGCTCCAGGTCTTTCTGCTACCTCCTCCTTCTTGTCAACTAGGTCTTAACCTCAAGATCATTTTCCCCAGAAGCCTTCCAGGATCCTGCCGCCTACGCTTCCTCATCAATCGTGTTTTTCTTTGTACAGCGTTCATGCCTATGCCAACTCTCTAGTTCTCTGTTCATTGCCTGTCTGTCCCTCTAGAATATAAGCTCTATAGTCTTTTTCCTTTTTATTCACTGTTATATGATCAGAACATCCAATGGTGCATGGTGATATTTATTAAGGACTCAAGAAATATTTATAAACATCTGCTTAATCAAAGTTTACTAACAAAAATCCCAAGCTCTTCATCACAATTAACCACTTCCCAGGACTGGCTGAGGCTATTTCTCATGAGTCACGTTATAACAGTTGGTTGGGAAACCATTTGGTTTGTGTTGTTCCATCCATATTCCTTAACTTGTATTTATTACCCCCACGAACATAAGCAGACAAAAACAAAACATGCCAACTATGTGGGCCAGTTAGTACAATGCAAAGATGGTGCTGTGCTCCCTTTAAAGAACAATACTGTTGGGGCACCTGGGTGGCTCAGTGGGTTGGACCTTCTGCCTTCGGCTCAGGTCATGATCCCAGGGTCCTGAGATCGAGCCCCACATCGGGCTCTCTGCCTGGTGGGGAGCCTGCTTCCTCCTCTCTCTCTGCCTGCCTCTCTGCCTACTTGTGATCTCTGTCTGTCAAATAAATAAATAAAATCTTTATAAAAAATTTAAAAATAAAGAACAATACTGTTGAAAGTGACAGGCTCATCTTAATAGCGCTTAAATTCTGTTTAGATAAGCAGCCTCTCCATGCAGTTTAACCCTCAGAATGCCATTCTTCAAAGGTCTCATTAAAAAATGAAAAAGTCAGGGACACCTGGGTGGCCTGTCAGGATCAGGATTTAGAGGGGCCCCTCTCAGGGAGCAAGAATTCTTGTCCCCTCACAGGTCCTTCTGGCTGGACTAAGAAACAAATTGACATGAGACACATTAGCAGGAAAAAATCAAATTTAATAGGCATACGTATGGGGAATCCACACGGACATGGAAATGCCAAAGACAGTCAGGCAAATGAGGTTATATATCTAATTCTGAACTAAGCAGAAGGACGTAGGGATCTGGAACCTCAGAGAAAAAGAATACATTTCAGAGCAACAGAAGAGCAGATGTTTGGTCATTAGATGTTTGCCCTGCGATCTCGATCTTGGTAGGTCACTCAGATAACATTTATCTCTGTTAAAAATTCTTATCTGAGGAAAGACCTCCAATTTGGATTCTTCTGTGTAGTTAAGGGAGGGACAAAGTTTCCCTTGAACCAGCAGGGTCTCAGATGCCTTTAGCTCAAAATAATCTGCATGTCCAAGTGCCACATTCAGAGGGTGAGGGGTCTGAACCCCTCCAGCTCCCTCATCTGAAACTTCCATGGGATTTTCACAATTAAAAGTTGAGCTGGAACAAATTGAGGGTTGATGGGGGGAGGGGGGGTCGGGAAAAGGGAGTGGGGTAATGGACATTGGGGAGGGTCTGTGCTATGGTTAGTGCTGTGAAGTGTGTAAACCTGGCAATTCATGGACATGTACCCCTGGGGATAAAAATACTTTATATGTTTATAAAAAATAAAAAAAATTATAAAAAAATAAAAAATAAATAAATATTTTTTTTAAAAAAAGTTGAGCTGGGGGCTCCTGGGTGGCTCAGTTGGTTAAGTGTCTGCCTTCGGCTCAGGTCATGATCCCAGGGTCCTGGGATCGAGTCCCACAACCGGCTCCTTGCTCGACGGGGAGCCTGCTTCTCCCTCTCCCACTCCCCCTGCTGTGTTTCTTCTCTCCCTGTCTCTCTCTCTGTCAAATAAATAAAATTTTTTAAAAAGAAAAAAAGTTGAGGTGGTAGGTTGTTTCATCTTACTGATCCAGTCCCTTAGTTCTGACAAGAGATCAGTTCAGTCAAACCCATTTCAGGAGGCACAATGTAGGCACATTCTTGAAGTTAGACCTACGGTTCAAGGACTCAGGTATTAAAACAGAGGCCTTTCTATAAAAACAAAAGAAAAACAATGGTTAATGATGAGACCAAATGTTAAGACAGTTTCTGACTTCTGAGGGCAGCCAGTTGAGAAGACTTCTAAATGTCAGACTTGAAGAATCTTAAGACAGAGTGGGGGTGGGTAGAGAAATCTGACAGATCTTCCTGGTTTGTGGTTCAAATGTATCTAGTGGTCTTTCTGAGTGGCCCATAGAGCAATAGAGCAGAGATTGTCTATGTGTGAGTTCTTATGGTGATTTCTTCGCATCAAGTCATTTGTATTTAGCTTGCAGGGTTTCAGGAGAAAGACAGTTTTAGTCCTCCACTGATTCCAAGTCAGAAAGGTAGGAGAAAAATCAAAATGTTAGACAGAGATTTGTAGCTAGGCATTGAAGAACACTAGAAGAAATCAGGATCTAGTCCATTTTATAATGAATCGTAATAAAAATGTAGTATCTACAAAGAAGTGCCAATGACATGTATTTTCTCTATATAAGCACTCTCACTTTTACCAAAGATAGCCAGATTAGCACTAATTTGCTTGCAAAATAAGTCTAGTTGCAAAAAAACCTCAGCTTAATTATTTACATAAGTGCATCGAGAACAGTAATTGACCATATAGACTCTTTATTTTTTTTTTAAGGTTTTTTTTTTTTTGAAGATTTTATTTATTTATTTGTCAGAGAGAGTGAGCACAGGCAGACAGAGTGGCAGGCAGAGGCAGAGGGAGAAGCAGGCTCCCTGCCGAGCAAGGAACCCGATGTGGGACTCGATCCCAGGACGCTGGGATCATGACCTGAGCCGAAGGCAGCCGCTTAACCGACTGAACCACCCAGGCGTCCCAACCATATAGACTCTTTAGAACTTGCTTTGTTGGAACTTTTCATAAGGAATCTCTAGATTGAGCTTTTAATAGCCTCTTAAGGCCAGAAGCCAAGCCA
This sequence comes from Mellivora capensis, assembly GCA_004024625.1. NCBI lineage: Eukaryota > Metazoa > Chordata > Mammalia > Carnivora > Mustelidae > Mellivora > Mellivora capensis. Next base: position 132,812 of record PISX010001995.1, on the reverse strand, counting down.
CATAGTTGCCATCAGATTTCACCTGCAATACCTATAGATTTGGGTGAATTTCTCTCTTCTTGAAGGCCCCAATATCCTGAGGTTCCTGCACCTGCCAGGAAGTGAACTTTTTTACTTTTCTGGTAAGGCTGCTAGGAACTCTATAAGCAAGGTATAAGTCTGATATTTCCAAGGAGGCTTTATTGGCTCCATAAAGCCAATCTTAGTTCTTTAAAACTGTCTGGTCGTATCTTAGCCTATGCAGGTCCTTCACATATGACCTTCCAATCAAAGCCTTGGGAATATAACCAGTGTTATCATTTGTGTCTTGTCATAAGGATAACAGATTCTTATTGAAACTTACACAAATAGGAGATGCCTGGGTAGCTCAGTTGGTTGGGCATCTGCCTTTGGCTCAGGTCATGATCCCAGGATCCTGGAATGGAGTCCCACATTGGGCTCCTTGCCCAGTAGGGAACCTGCTTCTGCCTCTGCCTGCTGCTCCTCCTGCTTATGATCTCCCTCTCTCTCTGACAAATAAATAGAGTCTTTAAGGGGGAAGAAAAAAAAAAAAGAAACTTACCCAAATAAATATATTGCCATAAAAATACTCACTGAGAATTCTCACTGAGAGTTTCTGATTTCTAGAAGGATCTGGAAGGAAGAAAAGATAAGTGTTTTAATTTGCTTACAAAGGTCTACGGCCATACCACCCTGAACGCGCCCGATCTCGTCTAATTTGCTTACAAAGGTATATTTGATTAAATTGCTATAAGTCAGTTAGCTTAAGAGAAAAAGTTTTCTTAAATCTGAGGAAAAACTTTTTTAAAAGGTCAGCAAAATCTCAAACAAAAAGTCATTGGAAGTATAATTATCTTCCCCAGTTCATTGAGTCTCATGTTATTAATTATTGTTCTATGTGAATCCAGTTTTTCCACTACTTCTGGAAATTTTTAGCCAGTTCAGTTTTATGATCTTAAGCTTATCAGAAAACTGTACTCAGAGTTTTTTTTCCATGGGTCTCACTGAAGATGAAGCACACTTGCAGGAATAGAGGCATCTGAGTAAAAGTATAACTATTAATGATAAAAGACTTAAAAATAGCCATGGTTAAAGATCTGATTTTTTTTTAAGATTTTGTTTATTTATTTGACAGACAAAGATCACAAGTAGGCAGAGAAGCAGGCAGAGAGAGAGGAGGAAGCAGGGTCCCTGGTGAGAAGAGAGCCCGATGCAGGGCTCAATCCCAGGAACCTGAGATCATGACCTGAGCTGAAGGCAGAGGCTTTAACCCACTGAGCCACCCAGGCGCCTCAAAGATCTGATTTGACTATACTCTATGCCTGAAAATAATGTAACATTATAATTTTAACTCTACTGGAATTAAAATTTAAAAACTTAATAACAAAAAATATAACATACACAACACACACACAATTTGCATGTATACCATACACACTCCATACAAGAACACAAATAGGGGGCACCTGGGTGGCTCAGTTGGTTAAGCGGCTGCCTTCGGCTCAGGTCATGATCCCAGGGTCCTGGGATCGAGCCCCACATCAGGCTCTCTGCTCAGCAGGGAGCCTGCTTCCTCCTCTCTCTCTCTCTCTGCCTGCCTCTCTGCCTACTTGTGATCTCTCTCTCTCTCTGTCAAATAAATAAATAAAATCTTTGAAATAAAAAGAAAATAAAAAAAAATTTAAAAAAAAAGAACACAAATAGAACACAAAGACACACACACATACATCTGATTTGAGTTCATTATAATGCAACTGACAAGGAAATGTGGTTATTTTTGTGGCATAGAACACCTTAAGATAGTAACATACCAGGATAGGGGCATCTGGATGACTCAGTCGGTTCAGCCTGCAACTTTTTATTTTGACTCAGGTCATGATCTCAGGGTTGTGAGATCAAAACCCATGTAGGGCTCCTCCCTGGGCATCTCTCCCTCTCCCTCTGCCCTTCACCTCCCTCCCCCACCTCGTGTGTGTGCTCTCTCTAAAATATAATATATAAAAATAAAATATAAATATAAATTAAATATAAAAATATAATAATAATATAAATATAATATAATAAAAATAAATAAAATATTATGTATTAAATATATAAATAAAATGTTATAATAAATAAAAATAGAATATATTATTTATTATATATAATAAAACCATAATAAAATATATAAATATATATACATAAAATAAAATAAAATGATAAAATTATAAATAATAATATAATAATAATAATAAAATAAAAATATAATATAATATAATGCCATAAATATAAAGCCATAATAATATAATATAATATAATGCCATAAAAATACTCACTGAGGATTCTCACTGAGAGTTTCTGAATTCTAGAAGGATCTGGTAGGGAGAAAAGATAAATATTTAATTTGCTTACAAAGATATATTTGATTACATATAAAATATATTAATAAAAATATAATATAATATAAAAATATAATAATAACAACAACAGCAGCAGCAGCATACCAGGACATCAGAATTCTAGGAGTTTCATATAATTTTAGAACACATGTTTTGATAGTATACCTCTATAAATATAATCTAACAGTATTTGATACCACTTATTTGACAATGCTTCCAAGTAATTTAACATACCGAATAAGCCTAGTTAGTTTAATTTCTCACCAAATTTTTTCCTCTCGAAATGTTCCAGGGGCCCGCTGGAAAATTTCAGTTAGATTGTGGTGAAAAGACTTCTTTCTAGAATTTGATTGGAAACTATGTCTAAAAAAAAGATTTGAACATTTGATTAAGTAGAATCATGATTAGGAAATAATATTTAATTATCACTTCATCAAAGTGGCAATAAAGGATATCAAAGGCAAATACAGAAGGTCATATAATTGTGAGTAAAATTTAACTTTTAATATTAAGACTGTCTTGTTTTTTTTTTTAAGATTTTATTTATTGGGACGCCTGGGTGGCTCAGTTGGTTGGACGACTGCCTTGGGCTCAGGTCATGATCTCGGAGACCTGGAATCGAGTCCCGCATCAGGCTCCCGGCTCCACAGGGAGTCTGCTTCTCCCTCTGACCTTCTCCTTTCTCATGCTCTCTCACTGCCTCTCTCTCAAATAAATAAATAAAATCTTTAAAAAAAAAGATTTTATTTATTTACTTGACACAGAGAGATCACAATTAGGCAGAGAGACAGACAGAGAGAGAGGGGGGAAGCAGGCTCCCTGCTGAGCAGAGAGCCCGATGTGGGACTCAATCCCAGGACCCTGGGATCATGACCCGAGCCGAAGGCAGAGGCTTTAACCCACTGAGCCACCCAGGCGCCCCAAGACTGTTTTCTTAAGTAATCAAAGACCTGATAAATATAGGAAATTATTTTGGTAAACCTAGAGTTATTGTTTTTTAGGCAGACAAAAGGTAAAGAAAAGCTTTTGTTTACAGTGTCTTATGAAGAGAAGACCAATAGTTTAAGAAAACTTTTGTACTTCTTATGAAGAGAAAAGCTGAATCTCAGTCTTACACCAGCGTACTTTCAAAACTCTTCCAATTCTAATCTTAGTCCTGATCATGCATAAAATTCTTTTTCAAAGATTTCCCTTGACAAACCTTCCACAACTTTCTTTTTCATTCAGATTTTGCCCTAAGCCTTCTCTCTAAATAACCAGTCTCATTTTAGGACAAAATTACTTTCTTGCCCTCAACAAAAATGTATTCCCATACCTCATACGTTTCTTGTCAAAACACATCTTATTTTAATTGCATAGAGTTGCTGCCCTTATCATTTCTAGCAGTCTCAATTACATTTATAAGCATATTACTTTTAGGGGCACCTGGGTGGCTCAGTCAGTTAAATGTCCGCCTTTGGATCAGGTGATGATCCCAGGGTCCTGCGGCTCAAGATCAGAGACTGTCTGGCTCCCTGCTCAGCCCCTCCCCCCTTTCATTTTCTCTCTCTTTCAAATAGATAAATAAAATTTTTTTAAAAAGAATATTGTTGGGACGCCTGGGTGGCTCAGTTGGTTAAGCAGCTGCCTTCGGCTCAGGTCATGATCCCAGCTTCCTGGGATCGAGTCCCACATTGGGCTCCTTGCTCCACAGGGAGCCTGCTTCTCCCTCTGCCTCTGCCTGCCACTCTGTCTGCCTGTGCTCGCTCACTCTCTCTCCCTCTCTCTCTGACAAAAAAAAAAAAAAAAAAAAAATCTTAAAAAAAAAAAAAGAATATTGTTTTTAGAAACCTCTGTCTCCAGTGTAAACTAAGAAGTAACAAATTGTGAACTGTTACATTAGAATTCTTTAGACGGGCAGATTTATTGATATGTTTCATTTCGTAATTTTTGGAAACATGTATTTTTTTCATAGTACAATCTTCCACTAAAGCATAAAATATGTTTATTAACAGACCCAAATTTATCTGTAGTTTTTCTGTAATAAGACAAAAGTAGATAAACCATGTTCAGTACTTAATGTTTAGATAAGATAAAATATTTTCTTATTCAGAAATAATCTAGATTATCAACAAACTTAACTTTACTCATTATTTAACTTGGCAAAACTTTAACATTTTAGGTTTACCAAAGATTTTGGAAGCAATTTGAAAGCTTAGCTACAAACCTTTTTACTTTTTTACATCTATTTAATTTATTTGTTTTAACAGACTACCCACAAAAACTTCATGAGGCATTAGGCAAGTCAACCATTATTCTAAGTGTCTTTTCTTCTAACAATTTTTTTTTAAGATTTTATTTATTTATTTGACAGAGAGATCACAAGTAGGCATAGAGGCAGGCAGAGAGAGAGGAGAAAGCAGGCATCCCACTGAGCAGAGAGCCTGATGCTAGGCTTGATCCCGGGACCCTGGGATCATGACTTGAGCAGAAGGCAGAGGCTTTAGCCCACTGAGCCACCCAGGCGCCCCTCTTCTGACAAATTTTGCAACAAAAATACCATGAACTTACTTGACTTTTAGTAAACACAAAGAGAATAAAAGTTTTGTACTTAATGCTGATAACTCTAAAGACATGTCTATTTTATTTAAAACAGCAACCTTAAGTGAGCTTTAATACCAAATATTTACCCAGATCATGTGAGCTTGAAAAACATTTGGGTTAATTTCCACCCTTCTGAATTCTAGAATGCCCAATCCTTACAAGCGCACGTCTTCAAGCCAACTAAATAGAGCTCTTTTACATATTAATCTTAGCAATACCACACAGCGGTAGAGAAAATATCTTATATTTACAACATTCATAGACACACACACACACAAACTCAGACAAGATGTAAACAAAAATCTTAATTTTGTTTCTACTAATATTTGTGGAAAGGACAGTAAAGGCTCAAATTTTAAATACGTCCCTCTATTTATTTATTTATTTTTATGAAAAACTTTTCCTAAAGTTTGCATATCAAAGATTGGCTCTTAGGTCCTGGAGAAGATATTTGTACCAAAATTCTTATCAAAGACAGAGAGAGAGTATCTAAATTTTTTGCAAGGTGCATGTTTGTAGCTTATCTGCCTGTTATCAGAGGTGTTAGAATCTGGGCATAAGAGTCTTCTTAGCAATTTGTATATTTAGAAGGCCTCTTCCCCCCCCCCTTTTTTTTTTCCTTCAGTCTCAGGAAATTGTGGGCTGTGTTTACATTTCAAAGACATGATAAGATTTATCATTTCAAGGGACAGAAAAAGAACGTAAAGAAAAAAATTTTCAGTTATGGGGTAATTGCTATTTAAAGTTTACCCTTCTTCTTAAAGTACAGACAATTTTGACCCCATTGACCCATATCCTGATTGGTTTTTTATTTAAATTCAATTAATTACCATATAAGGCGTTACTGACTTCAAAGGTAGAGGTCAGTGATTCATCAGTCTTAAATAGCACCCAGTGCTCATTACATCATGTGCCCCCTTAATGCCCATCACCCAATTACCTCATCCCCTCACCCCAACCCTCCAGTAACCCTCAGTTGGTTTCCTATGATTAAGAGTTTCCTATGTTTTGGCTGCCTCTCTGATTTCATCTTGTTTTATTTTTTCCTCTCTTCCCCTATAATCTTCTGTTTTATTTCTTAAATTACACGATTGAGTGCATATGATAATTGTCTTCCTCTGACTTATTTCATTTAGTATAATAACCTATAGTTTCATCCACGTTTTTCTAAATGGGAAGGTTTCATTTTTTTTTTGATGGCTGAGTATTATTCCTTTGTGCATATATACCACATCCTCTTTATCCATTATCTGGATTATTTTATTCACAAACATCTTGAGAGAAATAGGCAAGGTTTAGAGATTAATAAGATGGGTGGGCTTTAACTTGTTTCTAAGGTTGTAGTTTGGTTTTGTAGAGATTTATAACGACAGTTGTTCCTAATTCCCCAAAGAACTGGATTATACCTTGAATGTCAATGAGTATCAAAGGATTACCTGATCTTTTAAACTAAATTTACTTCTTCTTCTTTTTTTTTTTTTAAGATTTTATTTATTTATTTGTCAGAGAGAGAGAAAGCACAAGCAGGCAGAGCGGCAGGCAGAGGCAGAGAGAGAAGTAGGCTCCCTGCTGAGCAAGGAGCCCAATGCGGGACTCCATTCCAGAATCCTGGGATCCTGACCTGAGCTGAAGACAGTGGCTTAACCGATGGAGCCACCCAGGCATCCCTAAATTTACTTCTTTATATTAGGGAGAATTATAACTAAAATGAGAGCCAAAAGATTTATGCCTTTATAGAGTCCGTATAGAGCATTTTACTAAAAGCCCTTCTTCTGGGTACACAATTTAACCTTGGCTTCTATTAGCCCTTGAATATTGACCTTAGCCAAACCAGTTGTAGGAGGGCCCAGGAGAAATTTTGGTCATCTATCTCCTCAGAAGGGAAGGTAGTGAATATGGCCAAATAATCATTCTAATTGCTCTCTAAATTTAGTAGGATCTTTTGGAAGGCTTTATAATTTGAAAGCTCTACTGTTGTCCAAGGGACATAAATTTTTTTGTAGTGGGGAGTCCATGATACTCTTGCAAAGGACTTTGTATAGGAATGCCTGAGGGTAGACACAGCCTGATGTTAGAGCCCCAGAAGGTAGGAGCAAAGTGAGCCAGCCTCAAGTGCTTTCGTTAAATTCATTTTCTGGCTTTTAGCATTTATGTGAGCAACCTACACACTTCGAACCTAGAGTTTAGGCCAGCATGATCTCTGTAAATCCTGTAGGAAAACGGAAATTCAAGCAGACAGATGCCACCTGATTTTAATAAGGGGAATTTATATTGGATGTGGACATTTCTTTTTGTCTGATGTCTAATTTCTGTTCTTTTGTCTTGTCAAGGGAGTCCCTGAGGCAAGCTGTTACACTAATAAGACAATTAAGAACTCTTTGTAATATATATACATATGTGTGTGTGTATTTTTTGTTTTGTTTTTGTTTTTTTTTAAGATTTTATTTGTCAGAGAGAGAGGGAGAGAGAGCGAGCAAGCACAGGCAGACAGAGTGGTAGGCAGAGGCAGAGGGAGAAGCAGGCTCCCTGCTGAGCAAAGAGCCCGATGTAGGACTCGATCCCAGGATGCTGGGATCATGACCCGAGCCAAAGGCAGCCGCTTAACCAACTGAGCCACCCAGGCGTCCCGTATATTTTTTTAATATAGCCAATTTAAGGGATCCATTTTCTGGCCATTGACAAGTAGGATCTCTTAATAGTAACTCAAACCAGTAAGCCTTTTAATGGCTTAACCAAAGACATAAGAGGTGTCCAGAGAAGGCATAGATGATCCAGCCCTTATGATCCAAAATTTACTCCTGCTGTGAGTCTAAGAAAGCAAAGACCTTCATTGCACATGGTAGTAAGGACCATGCAGTGACATCAGTGTCTGCAGTCTCCCACAAAAACGTGGGATGTCTCGTCACAGACCCACTGATCTGTGACATCTGGCATGTGATTCTGGAAGTTTTTAACAATAATAAGTAACAAACATTGAGATAACTAAGGTTCCTATGGGCTGGAAACTCTCATGACAAATGCCCCTGAGAGCTGGCATAACCAAACACAGAGAGAAACTAGGATCCCACTCTATTTGATTGACCATCAAGGGGCACCCTAGTAAGTGCACTCTCTGAATGGTGGAGATGGCAAAGAAAATTCTCATTGGTCACAAAGAACAAGACGAAAGGAAAAGTCTAGCAGCTTTATTTAAGCCTTGGATCTCTTGGAGCCACACTAATCCTTGAAGGGATGTACCACAGGGTGGGAGACTCTGTGTGTGTGTTTGTGTGTGTGTGTGTGTGTGTGTGTTTAAAGATTTTATTTGGAGGCACCTGGGGGGCTCAGTCATTGGGCGTCTGCCCTCAGCTTAGGTCATGATCCTGGAGTCCTGGTATCGAGCCCCACATTGGGCTCCCTGCTCAGTAGGGAGCCTGCTTCTCCCTCTCCCACTCCCCTGCTTGTGCTCCCTCTCTTGCTCTCTACCTCTCTCTGTCAAATAGATAAACAAAAAAACCTAAAAAAAAAAAAAAAGAAAAGAAAAGAAAGATTTTATTTGTTTATTTGAGAGAGAGTGCACAAGTGAGGGAAGGGTGGGGAGTCCAATGCAGGACTCGATCCCAAGACCCTGGGATCATGACCTAAGCCGAAGACAGACATTTAACTGCCATTTAATGGTGCTCGGAGGCTGTATGTTGTTCTACAGTGAACCGCACTGCATGGAGGTTCTCTTGGAATAAGTAAGTGACCTAGTGTCAATCTAACCCATTCTGTGACCCACTTAATGTATCGCCGGAGCCTTCTGGAGGGGACAGGCCTCTCACAGTTTTACAGTGGCCAACTTCTGACCACCAATTTCGTGGCTTTGGCTTCCAAGCTGTCCCTTAGCAACAAGCAACATAAAAGACACAGACAAAGGAAAACAAAGACTTTCTCTGGGAGGAAATGGATCTGTAACCAGAGTACTCGGCCAGATTTAACCAACGAGTCACCAGACTAGTTCCACAAATATTTTTCTCCTGCTAATCTAAATTTAGAAAGAGAGAAAAGATTCTTACCCCTCTCACTCCATTGGGCTCCCCAGAGAGAGATTCCAGGAGACTGACCTGGTAAGAAACCTCACCTTCTGCCGGCTGTATGTCTAGAGGTCCTAGGATCTCAGCTGCAACAAGGTCGGGGCAAGCAGGGTCCAGCAAGTTAAAGTATCTTGCCAACCATGCCGACTGCTGGGAGCAAGAATTCCTGTCCCCTCACGGGTCCTTCTGGCTGGACTAAGAATCCAATTGACATGAGACACAGTAACAGGAAAAAAAATCAAATGTAATGGGCATACCGACGGGGAATCCACTTAGACGTGGAAATGCCAAAGACAGTCAGGCAAACTGAGGTATATATGTCATCCTGAAGGAGAAGGGGTTGGGGGTCTAGGATTTCAGAGCAGAGGAATGCATTTCACAGGGTGATAAGAAGAGCAGATGTTCGGTAATTAGACCTTTGCCCTGCCGTACAGATGGGTCACTCAGATAAAACTGATCTTGGTTAATAGCCTTTACTCTGGGAAAGACCTCCAAATTAGATTCTTTGTGTGGTTAAGGGAGGAACGAAATTTCTCTTGAGCCCACAGGGTCTCAAATGCCTTTAGCTCAAAATAATCCACATGCTGAAGTGGCACATTCCAGGGATGGGGGCAGGGGGTGAGGGGCTTCTGTCCTGAACCCCTTCACTACTCTGAGGCCCTGGATAACTTTTTCAGCCTTGGCTGCCTCTATTAAAAATGAAAAAGGATTAAACTATGTAATCTGTAAGGTCCTTTCCAATGTCAGCATTCCGCAATTTCACCAAGACTTTAATCCCAGCAGCTGAAAAGTTAGACCTGAGATTCAGCTAAATAAGACACATTGCCATTAACATATTAGTACAAGAAATGTAGGGGAAAATAGAGCAATCAGAATATTTGAAGATACTTGGACTTCCATTCTTCATTTACTCATTTCTACATTCACTCTTTCAGAAATACATTTTTGAAATGTCACAGATATTTTCCTAGATGTAGTGAGAGGAATGAATCCTGGAGATATTTTTTAAATACCCAATGCATTTTAAGCTTTCTAAAGAAAGGAAAGAAAGCACAAGGCTTGGAGTATATACACCTGGTTCTAGTCCATAGAGCTCAGAAAGAAACATTCCTAACTTGGTACTCCACAGAAGCTACCCAATTTCCCCTGCCAGGACGTGATTGTGTCAGCCACAACATTTTAGATATTTAGATGTATCCTTACTAGAAATAAAATTTAATGATATGAGGACAATGGGGACAACTGGCAACAAACATCATCAATTATAAGGTATTTCTGATTAGACGTCACATAGGAAGCTTGAAATGCCCTGAAATCTGAGAGCTCATGTATGAAAGAAAACTGATAGTGGTTTTCCCAAGGTAGAGAACATCCTGAAAAATTTACAGGATATCAACATAAACTTTTCTAAACAAATTCAGATCAACCTGGGGGAAAAATTGAATTCTTTCCATTTTCTCTACAGAACATTTTACAGGGCTGTTGTCAGGGTTCAATCTCCACAAAATCTAGACTCTTCCTGGGATTTATCAGTAGAAGAGTAATTTAGGGAAGACAAACATCAGTATAATTAGGGAAGGTTTCTCAGAGTGGGTAGGATGAGATGTGGGCTTTAACAAACTGAGGGTTTTGGAAGGGAGAGGGTAGGGGGTTGGTGGGCCTGGAGGTGGGTATTAAGGAGGGCACATATTGCATGGAGCACTGGGTGTGGTGCATAAACAATGAATGCTGGAACACTGAAAAGAAATAAAATAAAATAAAATGAAAAAAAATTTTTAAAAATAAAAGTGTAAAATACCATTAAAAAGATGATGATTGGACAAACCATAAGTGACTCTTAGTCTCACAAAACAAACTGAGGGTTGCTGCGGGGAGGGGGGTCAGAAGAGGGGAGTGGGGTAATGGACTTTGGGAAGGTATGTGCTATGGTGAGTGCTGTGAAGTGTGTAAATCTGGAGATTCACAGACCTGTACCCCTGGGGATAAAAATATATTATATGTTTATAAAAAATAAAAAAAATTAAAAAAAAAGAAAAAGATGATGATTCACTGTAAGCATTTTTTAGCAATAAAATATTTTTAAATTAAAATAAATAAATAAATTAATAACGGGTGAGTAAAGGGCGCCTGCACCCCAATGTTTATAGCAGCAACGTCCACAATAGCCAAACTATGGAAAAAGCCCAGATGTCCACTGACAGATGAATGAATAAGGAAGATGTGGTGTATATATACAGTGGAATATTATCCGGCCATCAAAAAATGAAATCTTGTCATTTGCAATGAGTTGGACGGAACTAGAGGGTATTATGCTAAATGAAATAAGTCCACCAGAAAAAGACAATTATTGTATGACCTCACTGATATGTGGAATTTGAGAAACAAGGCAGAGATTCATGGGGGAAGAAAGGAAAAAATGAAGCAAGACAAAACCAGAGAGGGAGAGAAACCATAAGAGACTCTTAATCTCAGGAAACAAACTGAGAGTTGCTGAGGGTGGGGTCGGGGGGGGGAGGGTTAGGGTGGCTGGGTGATGGACATTGAGGAGGGTATGTGCTATGGTGAGTGCTGTGAATTGTGTGAGACTGATGATTCACAGACCTGTACCCCTGAAGCAAGTAATACATTATATGTTAACAAAGTGGCATGATCAAGAACCATGGGCACTAAAGGAAAAGAAACCCTCAACATATATAAAATGAAATATTCCACAGCCATAAAAAAAAGAAAGATGAGATTGAGGAATTTGAGATAACATGGATGGAACTAGAGAGTCTTACGCTTAGTGAAATAGGTAAGACAAAGACAAATACCATATGATTTCACTCATATATGAGATGTAAAAAACCCGAATAAACAAAAAAAAACAGAATGAGACTTATATAAAAAGAATAAAGGGTGAATAGAATTCAGAAATTGTTTAAGTGAATTCACAACTCGGAAAGAGTTCACAGGGCAGCCCTGTCTTCCAAGCCATGGGGTACTATAGGCATGCCAAATGATGGTCCTCTGGAGTGCCATCTCTAGCTGATTGGTCTGGGTTCAGTGGAGAAGACTGTCATGATCAGCTGGGGATGAGATCAGAGACGGGGGAAAGGAACCGTGTGTACCACAGGCTTGTCTTACCTACTCACATCTCCCAGGGACCTGTTTTTCCACCTCACAATGAGAACATTTTGTCCCAATTCAAATTTTACGTATTTTCACATAAAAATACCTTCTCCTTAAGTTATACCAATTCTGAGGTGTTCTACTACCAAGATAGGAGAAGAAAATAAGAATGGGTGTTTGTTTTCAGGAAAGGGTTTTTTCACGTTCTCCCCAAATTCTACCACCCTTCAACTACTCTGCTTCCTGGGCAGCAGGATGTGTGTAGCTGAAGGTGAGAATGTGGAAGTTTCTATATTGTACCTCTAACACGCCACAGAGGTCTGTATGAGGCCACTGAAGGGTTACCTGGGTGTCTGCCTTCGGCTTAGGTCATGATCCCAGGGTCCTGGGATCAAGTCCCGTATGGGGCTCTTTGCTCAGAGGGAGACTGCTTCTCCCTCTGCCTGCTGTACTCTGTCTCTCTTCCTCTCTCTGACAATTGGATAAATAAGATCTTTAAAAAAAAAAAAAAAAAAAAAAAAAACTGATGAGCCCACTAAAGGAAGCAAGACAGGGAATCAATTTGGCAGGATGCCAGGTAAATAGGGGCTCAGCTTAAGGGCCTCTCTATGCATACTTTTTTCCCCCCCACTTACTCCTAAGAACAACAAAAAATGTCCTTCTGGGGCCTTGACAAGAGTACCTGGCCAGAGGGTGGACTTGGCAGGAACTCAGGGAATGCAGGAAGTGAGCTTGAACAAAGACTCAACCTCCTTCCAGACAGTTCCCTCTCCCTGCCCCCAACACTAGTTTTCATGGTACTTGGCACTCAGCGGGGAGCCGGTTGTAATAGCATGTAAGAAATGCCCACAATATACCACGTTTGGGGCTAAACCTGTGAGTGACTGAGGCAGAGTTCCTGTCAGAGCTATTGCCACTTGAACAGAGAATCAAGAGACTGTATGAACTAAAGAAAGGCAGCTCTCATGTCAAAAGGTGGACGATGCGAGTCATTGGAACAAGCCTGCAATTTACCACTTGTGGTCAGCTCTGCCAAAGGCTTCCAATTTGGGAACTAGGGGCGCGTCATACTGGCCTAAGTTTGGGGTCTCCTATGGCTGCCCTGTAAAAAGTTACCACAAACTTGATGGTTTAAAGGAGCATAAATTTATTTTCTTATAGTTTTAAAGGTCAGATGTTTGAAATGAGTCTTATGTTGCCAAAATCAAGGTGTCAGCAGGTAGTTCCTTCCAGATGCTCTAGGGGAGAACCTGCCGGAGGCCGTGGACATTCCTTGGTTCGTGGCCCTGAGTCACATTGCCTCTTCTCCTCCTTTTCTGGGCTCCTCTGTTATCGTCAAATCTCTCTTTGCCTCTCTTTTATAAGGACACTTGTAATTACATTTGGGGCCCATGTGGATAGTCCAGGGCAATCTCTCCATCTCAAAATTCTTTAACTTAATCACATCTGCAAAGTTCCCATTAGGTAAGGTAACATTCACAGGTTCTAGGAATTAGGATCGAGATACCTTTTGAGGCCATTTCTCAGCCTACCGAAGTGGTTATGTTTAAAAAAATGGCATGTACCGCTTCATTTTTAGGTGTGAAGCAGTAAAGACATTTGAGCCTACCAAGGGAGACCAGTCACATCGAGTTAGGTGTGTTCCAGTCGTAGGGCCAGGATCTTAAAAGTTTCCTTCCTAAGGAAGAGCTTCTAGCATCATAGCACTGCAAAGGGCCCTCTGTGAAGAAATCAAGGTCCTTCATGTTAGAGATAAGACTGAGTTTTTGCAAAATGCCATGAGGTAACTTGCCCAGATTATTCAACCAGACTAGAGCCCAGATGTTTACACTCCAAGCCTCATGCTCTCTCCTCTATTTCTTGAGACAACTCTCAATGCAATTCATTTACTTAATAAATGTCTGTAAGTCTATAAGCATGCAAGTGTTAATTTCTTTCATGAAAGGAGCATGGGAAAACACCCCTCTGAAAGCCCATGCGGGTAGAAATTCACCTGTCTGAGCACCTGAAATGCATAGGAGTTGTAATGCTGTGTTTGTATACACACACACACACACACACACACACACACACACACATATAATTTTATTTTGAGCCCACCTTTGTTCCCTAACATCTGGAAACTTTCCAATAGCCATTTCCAACCTTAGCTGGCATTGCTTGTAAGATGGAGCTTGTCAAAAGATACTGATGTCTGCAGGGGGAGGGGAAATAAACCAGTGGCTCTGCACTAAGTGAACCCCAGCCCCCATCAGAGTCACTTGGAGGGCTTTTCCCTCTGCCCTCACACCTTATGGTTCTCAAGGTATACAGTGCTAGGAGCAGAAGCATCAGCATCACTTGAGATTTGTTAGAAATGCAAATTATTGGGCCTCACCCCAGATCAGATCTGAAACCTGGAGTTGGGGTTTAAAAATCTATGTTTTGGGGTGACTGGATGGCTTAGTTGGTTAAACATCTGACTCTTGGTTTTGGCTGAGGTCATGATCTCAGCATCCTGGGATGGCGCCCCAAGTCATGCTCCCTGCTGTCTGCTTGTCTCCCTCTCTCTCTGTCCCTCCCCCTGCTCTCTCTTTTTCTAATATATAAATAAATCTTTTTTTTTTTTTTTTTTTTAAGAAATCTATGGTTCAACAGGTCCTCCAGGTGATTCTGAAAAGGCTAAAATGAGAACCATGTCCTTAAGATAAAGTCAGCCTTCTCTGGGTGAAGGAGGTGATGGGCAGGAGAAAAGAGGAGAGCAGGGCTCACTTCCCAAGTTGAGATTGACCATGGAAATTATGACAGTTAAGGATATATTTTCTTCACAGGTGTGTTGGGGTAGAGACCTCTCTTCGCGGTGATCAACAGGACAAAAGGAACAAAGGATTAAACCATGTGGATAACACTGTGGAAGGGATTCCAGAAGATTCAGGAGTGTAATTTTGGGTGACAGCAAGGACAATTTCAATCAGTATGATAGAGAAACTTGAAATATATAGAAAAAATGTCTTGCTTCCCAATAGCCCAGAGACCTAAACACTTTTTTTTTTTTTCAAGTTCTGTCTTTGAACAAAAGAGTAAGGAGCCTGGTGGTGGGTATTAAGGAGAGCACGTATTGCATGGAGCGCTGGGTGTGGTGCATAAACAATGAATCTTGGAACACTGAAAAAAATAGAATTGAATTAAAAAAAAAAAAAAAAGGAAATGAGTGGAGGAAAAAAAAGAGTAAGGAAAGATAGATGGATTCCCAGCAGCAAAATCATCACCAGAGGAGCTGACAAGTGTCGGGGTGACACAAGCAGAAATTTAACGGAGGAACAATTTGGCAGCCTCCTCCTGTTGGAGGCAGCTTGAGTGCAGTTTGGTTATAGCTGGGGGAAACAGCAGAGAAGGATTCCTTTCCCCTCTTAGGTCAGGGTGTGGGATATGAAGAGAGAATATACAACTCCAGACTTCCAAGGAGCAGAACTTCCATCTGAAGGGCCATGGATCTAGGGCAGTGGTTCTCAGCGGGGGGCTGTTTGTTCCCTGGGGTATATTTGACAATGTGGAGCCATCTTCAGTTGTCACAGCATGCACGTAATGAATCAAGGCCAGAGAGGCTCCTGAACACCCTCGCCAGCACTGGACAGCCCTCCACAGACAGACCTCCAGAGGTCGAGAATGCTGAGATCAGGAAACCCTGCTCCTGGGTAAGGTGTTCCCTAGACTCCCCCACCCTAGTCCCACATTAGGTATCAGGCTTCCAAGTGAAAACCTCACATCTGCAGGCAGCAGAAGTTGTACCTTTGTGTACTTAGACTGAGTCACAGTGACTGAGAACAATTTTAAGTGGTTGGGAAATCTGGGGGTAGTGACGGAGACAGAAGTAAAAACTGAGGGCTGGGACCCAAGAAGAGAAAATCAAGTGAACAGGTCAGAGACACCCCCTAATCTCTCCATCAGGAAGTCACCTTCTCCTAGCCCTTTCCCTGTGTGCGGGCAGAGGCTGTCTTCACAATGGCAACACCAGCCTTGCAAGGGGGCGGGACCCGAGGATACATATAACTTTGGGATGGGAACCGTGCTATTTATCTACTCCGAACACCAAACACAAATTACACCAGCCTGAATCACCAGGACGATTTCATCATTTAACTAGTGAAAGTAAAACCTATTCATTATAAAAGGAGCCCTGTCATGAACGTCTCCATGACCTTTGTGTGATGAGAGATCCAGGAGGCTACTATTTTGCACTTAATGTGTGCCAAGAAGGCACTGTGTATTAAACATAAAGATCTATCTACTTCCCATCCAGAATCACCCAAGACTTCCGGATGTTCAATTAAGAGAGACTTGAATGTGATTCACTAAAGGTATAGAAGAAATAAAAAAATCTGATTTAATCCATCTCTGCATCTTACTTCCAAACTGCTCATACTTCACTACCTGCCCCCCCACCTTTTTTGGTCTACATAATTAGGTAGTGATGATGTCAAAATTTGCAGATAGAATATGTTTATTGGATTCCTTTGTTGATTTTTACTGCTCTCCTAATTAGAGTTGTGTAACATTTCTAAGTATGTCTTGTTTTTTAACCCCTTAATTAAAATTGCCTGCAATTTAATTAACTTCTAATCAATTCCTCCACTTCACAAAGTGGTCAAGATAAAGAAATCTGGAGTATGGTTCTCAATACGTAAATTGTAATTACAGCAGCTGTAGGGTGTGTGTGTGTGTGTGTGTGTGTGCGCGCGCGCGCTTGTGTGCGTGTTGTAATTGGGTGATTTGACTAGAAGACTAGATTTGACAGTCTCTCAGGACATTTTTTCCTGTTTCCCCACCTTTTAGAGCCCCTGGTGGAAATTCTGCTGTGGCCTCAGGACCTCTGGAATCCATGAAGGATGAGACTACTTACTTCCCTTGTTTTTAAAAGAAGATTTTAGATTTGGAAAAAAGAAATGCCATTAATATACTTAGTTATATATTTATTTGGTCTGATAAAATCACAAGGCTTAAAATTCTTTCTGGATATAAAATAGACATACTTTGAAGCCTGTTAATTTTTTCCTGATCACTGAGTAATAAGTAATAATGAGGAAATTACTCTGGCTCTGCACAGGGCCACCAGAGTCAGGGAAAGGAATTCATGTGCCTAAGCCAGCACAGAGGGGACCAGCCTAGTCACAATTAATGCAATTACTGTTAAGAATGTCAGAAAACAAAGATGTGATCTAAAATAAGATTTAATCTTCCACTAAATGGAACCATTCCTTTTTTCTCTGATCTTACACAATCACACAGGCTTGCCTGTGTGCACATAGGCATACACTTCTCCTTACACACAATTTCTTTTTTTTTTCTTTCTTTTTTTTTTTTTTTTTTTTAGAGAGAGAGATTGTGGAAGCAGAGGCTGGTGGAGGTTGTTGCAGAGGGAGAGAGAGGATATTTTATTTTTTAATTTTTATTCTTTTTTAAGATTTTATTTATTTATTTGGGAGAGACAGACAGAGAGCCCGAGTGGGGTGGGGTGGGTGGAGGGAGAGGGAGAAGCTGATTCCCCACTGAGCAGGAGCCCAATTCGGGATTTGATCTTAGGACCCTGGGATCATGACCTGAGCCGAGGGCAGATGGTTAACTGACTGAGGCACCCAGGCACCCCAAGAGAGGATCTTACGCAGGCTCCATGCTTAGCGGAGAGCCAGACATGGGGCTCCAGGCTCCATCTTGCCACCGAGACAACAGGACCGGAGCCCAAATCAAGAGTAGGACACTTGGGACGCCTGGGTGGCTCAGTCGGTTAAGCCTCTGCCTTCGGCTCAGGTCATGATCCCAGAGTCCTGGGATCGAGCCCCACATCGGGCTCTCTGCTCCGTGGAGAGCCTGCTTCCTCCTCTCTCTCCCTGCCTGCCTCTCTTGCCTACTTGTGATCTCTGTCTGTCAAATAAATAAATAAAATCTCAAAAAAAAAAAAAAAAGAGTAGGACACTTAACCAACTGAGCCACCCAGGTGCTCCTCCACACAATTTCTAAATCCCCATCCTCCTGACTATTTTTACTGATCCATCCACATATACGTTATTAGGATTCTTAGCAGGAAGTCTTTTCTTAAAACTGTAATGGGGTTGCCTTGACATCAAGCTCCTAAAAGTATTGCCTGATTTGCTCTCCTTCTGCCCACCACTTACTGTCAGCTCCATTCTTACTTATTCCTTAAAATTCAGCTCAATCACTGCCACCTCCTCTGGGAAGTCTTCCAGGATGCTCCACTCTCAGCTGGAGGGAGTGGTTCTCCCTCTGGGCTTTCTGGTGACTCGTGTATCCCTCCATGTCCATTGCAAAGGAGTGATGACTGGGGTGACGACCCTCTCCCCTGCCTTTTGCCCCAGCCTATGAACTCCTTACAAATGTCTTTTTATTATCTTCGTACAGCTGGTGCCTAGGACAGATCCTGCTACACAGTGGGGACCAATTCATGTTTTATTAATTTTTCTTACTGTTAGAATAAATAGTCATTCCTCAACTTTACAGTACAGGAATACCTACCTATCAAAATCATGGAATTCACAGTAAAAACATCGAAGAGAACCAACCAACATGATTAGAAACTGCCACAGGAGATAATATCCAGAGAGCTGCTGCAGTCGAACACCAGCTCCAGCTTAAAATAAACTCATTCATTCATTCAATAAACATTTGGTGTGTGTTAAAAGCCAGAGGCTGAGCAACTGTGCAGGGAACCAAAGATTAAAGAGAGTGTCGAGTGTGCCGCGACTACACAGTCATAACAAAGTGAGATAAGACCCAATAAATGTTCATGTGAGATGATTGCACAGTGGTGAGGTCAGAAGCTCCAGACTCAGTGTCCGCGTTCTAGATCCTCACCACTCATGAGTGTCCATGTGGCCGGGCGGGGTACATATTCTACCAAGCCTCGGGATCCTCACCTGTAGAATGGAAACCTAATAACTCCTGCCTCATGTCGGGGTTCTGACTATTAACTAATAGTACTCACAATGCCCGGGACATGGTAAATAATCAGTTGTTACTGCCATGACTTCAGTAGTATAAAATAAGGAAGGATATCTTACTTAATGAGAGAGAGGGACAGTGAGAGGTGATTTTTTAGAAACGTTCATTTAATACATAAAAAACCTCATTACGTCACTGCATGAGACATAAAGTTTAAACTAAAATTAGCTGTATTCTCAAATGAACATCTTGGTGTGTACTGTTCTACAGGGCTTTATTTATCTATGTAGAAATCATGTTATACATACTATTTTGTATTGTATTTTTTCCCACTATTACTGTCCATAAATGTGTATTTACCTCATGACCATTGACAGTTCCATGTGTTCATTGTACAATTTCAAACTATTGTATTCATATACTTGTCTATCTGAGTTATTTTCTTTGTTCTATTAGAAACAACACTGTACACTTCTCCAATGAAGACACACAAATGGCTATCAGACACATGAAAAAATGTTCATCATCACTAGCCATTAGGGAGATTCAAATTAAAACCACATTGAGATACTACCTCACACCAGTTAGAATGGCTAAAATTAGCAAGACAGGAAACAACGTGTGTTGGAGAGGATGTGGAGAAAGGGGAACCCTCTTACACTGTTGGTGGGAATGCAAGTTGGTGCAGCCATTTTGGAGAACAGTGTGGAGATTCCTCAAGAAATTAAAAATAGAGCTTCCCTATGACTCTACAATTGCACTACTGGGTATTTACCCCAAAGATACAGATGTGGTGAAAAGAAGGGCTATCTGTACCCCAATGTTTATAGCAGCAATGGCCACGGTCGCCAAACTGTGGAAAGAACCAAGATGCCCTTCAATGGATGAATGGATAAGGAAGATGTGGTCCATATACCCTATGGAGTATTATGCCTCCATGAGAAAGGATGAATACCCAACTTTTTTTTTTATAAATTTTTTATTTTTTTCTAAACATATAATGTATTTTTATCCCCAGGGGTACATGACTGTGAATCGCCAGGTTTACACACTTCACAGCACTAACCATAGCACATACCCTCCCCAATGTCCATTACCCCAACCCCCCCTCCCGATCCCCCTCCCCCCAGCAACCCTCAGTTTGTTTTGTGAGATTAAGAGTCACTTATGGTTTGTCTCCCTCCCGATCCCATCTTGTTTCTTTTATTCTTTTCCTACCCCCCAAACTCCCCATGTTGCATCTCCACTTCCTCATATCAGGGAGATCATATGATAGTTGTCTTTCTCCGATTGACTTATTTCACTAAGCATGATACCCTCTAGTTCCATCCACGTCGTTGCAAATGGCAAGATTTAATTTCTTTTGATGGCTGCATAGTATTCCATTGTGTATATATACCACATCTTTTTTTTTTTTTTAAGATTTTATTTATTTATTTGACAGACAGAGATTACAAGTAGGCAAGAGAGGCAGGCAGGGAGAGTGAGGAGGAGGCAGACTCTCCTCAGAGCAGAGAACCCGATGTGGGGCTCAATCCCAGGACCCTGGGATCATGACCTGAGCCGAAAGCAGAGGCTTTAACTGGCTGAGCCACCCAGGCGCCCCCTACATCTTCTTTATCCATTCATCTGTTGATGGATATCTAGGTTCTTTCCATAGTTTGGGTATTGTAGACATTGCTGCTATAAACATTCGGGTGCACATGCCCCTTTGGATTACTACGTTTGTATCTTTAGGGTAAATACCAAGTAGTGCAATTGCTGGGTCATAGGGTAGTTCTATTTTCAACTTTTTGAGGAACCTCCATGCTGTTTTCCAGAGTGGTTGCACCAGCTTGCATTCCCACAAACAGTTGAATACCCAACTATTGTAGCAACATGGACGGGACTGGAAGAGATTATGCTGAGTGAAATAAGTCAAGCAGAGAAAGTCAATTATCATATGGTTTCACTTATTTGAGAAGCATAACAAATAACATGAAGGACATGGGGAGATGGAGAGGAGAAGGGAGTTGAGGGAAATTGGGAGGGGTGGTGAACCATGAGAGACTGTGAAAAAAAACAATGAGGACTCTGAAAAACAACCTGAGGGTTTTGAGGGGGCGGGGGGGTGGGAGGTTAGGGGAGCCAGGTGGTGGGTATTAAGGAGGGCACGTATTGCATGGAGCACTGGGTGTGGTGCAAAAACAATGAATACTGTTATGCTGAAAAGAAATTTTAAAAAAAGAGAGAGAGAAAAAAGAAATTTAAAAAAATAAAAAAATTTATTGAGATATAAAAAAATAAATTAAATATGATTAAAAAAAGAAACAGGGTGCCTGGGTGGCTCAGTGGGTTAAGACTCTGCCTTCAGCTCAGGTCATGATCTCAGGGCCCTGGGATCGAGTCCCGCATCAGGCTCTCTGCTCAGCAGGGAGCCTGCTTCCTCCTCTCTCTCTCTCTGCCTGCCTCTCTGCCTACTTGTGATCTCTCTCTGTCAAATAAATAAATAAAAAAATCTTAAAAAAAAAAAAAAAGAAACAACACTGTAATGAACATTTCCCTCTCTCTCTTCCACCTCCTTCTCCCCTCATTGTCTGATAATCAGTTGTCTGATCATTTCTTTCTGATTAATTTCTAGAAGGTAACAAATATACAGAACAACTAAACTTATTTTATTTTATTTTTTCAATAGATAAAACATTTGTACTTTCAAATATGAAAACAATGTGAAAAAACATAGTCAAGATATCTTACTAACACTCTGAATCCATTCATCTTGTTTCCCATTTCCTTCCATAGTAGGAAACCAGTTTTATTAGGTTATTATGTAAATTTTAGTGTTGTTATGCAAATATTAGCATATATATTCATATTTTTTCCCATTTCTAAAACAAAAGCTAGCATAGTACACTTGGTGCTTTGCATTTTTTCCATCGGGGATGATACCTTTTTTGTACATAAAAACTTTTTCTTTTTCCTTCCTTCCCTCATGCTTTCTTTTTTAAATAGTAACATAGATTATATTTGGGGGAGATATCATTTAAATACGTTTCGTATACATTGGCTCCCTATCCGAATCCCCAGGATAGGTTTGGATAAGTTTGATCCTGTCCTCTCCCTGCCACTATCCCCTCCTTACCGACTAATGGAAGGATGGGAAGAGCAAGTCAGTGAGCAAACTTCCTGGATTGTTACAAACCCATGCAGGACCGTGAGTGTTTACCATCTCCCCATCCAGGTTCTTGGTTTCTGGGGTTTCCTTCCAAACAGAAACATGTGATTAAACTATGAGAGACATTTACAACCACATGCTTTATTAGTTTACATGGACTCTGACCAAAAATAGTGCGGAAAACACAGGTGGATGATACCAGAAAGCTCTCCCAAGCACAGGATTGAGTTAATCCTGTATATACATAAACCATTTTCTTCCCCTCTGTGACTTCATTCTTTGTTTACAGCACAGACCCCTCCCAAAATCATCCCCTGACCGGCTTCCAAGAAAGGGTAACTAGTTCAAGATCCCTAATTACTGTTTATTTCATTTGTATGTAGATTTTCTTATTATAGTACAATTACCATTAGACGATGATCCCATTAGACGATGATCCCATTGCCAGGTCAACAAGAACTGGATAATAGACAACGAAACTTGAACTAATAGCTTTATTTCCTCTCCTTGCCTCCCACCTTCAAAGCTCCTCTCTTGTGTTCTGGATGACCTTCATCTTCTCTTGAAATTATTGAACATAGTGCTTCCATTTCTACCAGCTAAACTTGCAGCTTTTCTTCTCTTCTCAGCCAGTACTTTGGCTGACCCTTCTCACTCAACAAAGTGTCAACAAAGCAGGTAGACATTGCAGATAGAGAGAATGCAATATGATATATTTTGAAGAATCACAATTTCTTTGAACCTCCAGGACCACAGAGTAAAGCATGGGTGATATCAGGAGATGTGATAGATCAGATAGATTGGGACTGTACTGTGACGAAAGTGGAGTAGTATGCTAATTGGCTGGGGTTTTATTATCTCTGTGATGGAGAGCTCCTGAATAATTTTAAGGAAAGTCATCACATGGCTGTGGAGATTGACAAGAGACTGGAGGGAGGACAACCAGCTAGGCATTTAATGAAATGGTATACTTCGCAATTGATGAGAGCCCCAACTAAAAAAGTAGCAGCCATAATGAAAATAAAGGAAAAGGTAGAATGGACATGTTGAATTAGGTGTGGCTGGGGAGGAAAATGTCGAGATCAACCTTGAAACTTCTGGAGTGGAAATGGAGAAACTGTACTTGGTTGGGGAGGATAGCTGAGGTTAAGATGCCAGGAGGAGGACCAGGTGGAGCTATCCAGTAGATCGTAAGCCTGCAGCTCAGAGGACAGGTGAGGATTAGAAATGTGCATGTGGACATCACCATTAGATGGGTGGTAGCTGTGACCTTGGGGTTCAACAAGACCATTCAAGGAAAGAAAACAGAGTGAGAATAGAGTGCCTAGGATAAAATCCTGGGAACCAGGAGGGAGAGAAAGAAATCAGCCAATGAGAGACATGGGGAAGCAGAAACCACTGGGTAGGCAGAAAACCACTCACCACAAGGAGGCTGGTGTTAGGAAGGATGCATCTTTTAAGACAGTTTCGAAAGAAAATGTTTTGCCAACAGCATCAAATGCCTCATAGAAGTCACATAAAATTATATGTATGTTTAGTAAATAAGTACTTTTTGTCTGACTTTTCTGTGTGTATGAATAACAAACTAAATAATTTCTGTTTCTGTAAAGTAACCTAATGAAGCTAACATTTTTTTTCAAGTTCCCTGTTGAGCCTTACCCTCTATCTTCACTCTTTGGTAGGTAGCCAATATGTATTTGTAATCAATATGTAAATACAATCCTTGTGCCGGCTTCATCCCACTTAACGCTATTTCACTACAAAATGATATGATGCCCCCTTACCATGGGTTAACCCCGTCCTGTGCCTATGGATTCAGAGATAAACAGTCCCGTGTCCAGGCTTACCTCGTCTGTATTCTCGTTATCCATTCTTGTCACCTTACACCAAACAAGTAGAAGTCACAAAGTCGCTGTGGGGGAATGTTGGACCAGAGGGCAGCATGCAAGAGCTCTGCAGGTGGAGAGCAGAGAAAACAGTGGGAACCGGCCTGTCTGGAGCGGATGCTTCCCCATGGCCCCCCCTTGACACTCCCCAGACTCACTTACCCAGGCTAAGGAGTACTTCCCTTGAAAGCAGATTCATCCTGTCTTTCATGGAGAGAGAAATAATTCATTGTGATGTTCTGGTGCCAGGGCTCTCTATCCTGGGGTTTATCCCACTTCCCAACACCCAGTCAGGGATGGACTTTGGCATTTCCCAGCACATGAAGCAGGCAATACTTCCAGGAGAGTAGGAGCTCACAGGCTAAAATTACCAGACGCCTATTTGGAAAGAAAAATAACAAGTGATTACAGATTTCTTTAGAAGCGTGTGTTAGAACAACAGACAAAGAATTTAAAATGTCTAAAACATACCCTCACAAAAAAGAGGAAAACAAATAACAGTGTAAAAAAAAGAAACCTATTTTAAAAAGAAAAACAAGTGCTAAAAATTGTTATGAGAAATACAGTAGATGGGATAAATAACATACTAGATGGGATAAATACTAATAGGATCCAGCTGAGGAAAATAGTATATGGAAAGATCATATTGAGGAATTCTCAACAAAGGAAGGAGGAGAGGAAAAAAGCAAAAGAAAATATAAAAATAAAGCCAGAGGATATGAAAGAATGTAATTGTGGGGTGCATAGTTCTTTCAATTGGTGGAGTATGCAACTCTTGATGTTGTTTTTGTGAGTTTGAACCCCATGCTGGATGTAGAGATAACTTTAAAAAAATTTTTTTTAATCTAAGAAAAAGAAAGAATGTAATTGCTAACATATGAGTAAAAACAGTCACCAAAATAGGGAAAAATAGAAATAAGGTGGAGTGAATATTTGAAGAGATAATGGAGACAAAATCTTCAAATTAAAAAAGGATAAAGACCTAGAGTCAAAAAGCCCATAAATCTTGCAGAAAGAATAGATATATATATTTTTTAAAAAAGAAAAAAGACTAAAAATCTAGAATTTTTTAATAGCTAAATATAATGGCTTAGTATAAAGTTTCTCAGATGTTTAAGGCCTCAGAGTATTTATAACACAAAGACCCACCCTTGAAAATAGCTTTAGATAAAGTACAAATAAAAGGAAACAAGTCTAAAAAGGAAAAGAAACATAAAGATCTCCAAATATTGGTAAAGTTTGTGTTTACCTTAAAATACCTGTACTAGGGGCGCCTGGGTGGCTCAGTGGGTTAATTCTCTGCCTTCAGCTCAGGTCATGATCTCACAGTCCTGGGATTGAGCCCCAAGTCAGGCTCTCCGCTCAGCAGGAAGCCTGCTTCTTCCTCTCTCTCTCTCTGCCTGCCTCTCTGCATACTTGTGATTTCTGTCTGTCAAATAAATAAATAAAATATTTAAAAAGAATAAAAATAAAATTAAAAATAAAATAAAATATCTGTACTAGTTTTCTCTTGCTACTGTACAAATATAGTGGTTTAGAATAACATAAACTTATTATCTTACAGTTCTGTAGGTTAATAGTCTAACACATGTTTCACTGGGATGAAATCAAGGTGAGAGCAAGGCTGCATCTCCTTCTGGAGCTCTAGGAGAGAATCCATTTCCTTGTCTTTTCCAGCTTCTAGAATCTGATACTGCATTCCTTGGCTTGTAAACCACTTTCAAAGCCAGCAGCCTTGTATCTCTCTAACCATCCTTTCCAGATAGTCATATTTTCCTCTGACTCTCTGACTCCTTCCACCTTTAGAATGTTTGTTAAGGACAGTTGATTAGACTGAGCCAAACTGGATAATCCAGGATAATCTCCCCATCTCAAGATCCTTAAACTTAATCACATTTGCAAAGTCCCTTGTGCCATGTAAGGCCAAACACATTCATAGGTTTCAAGGATTAGGATGTGGACATCTTTGGGAAGCCATTATCCTGCCCACCATAATTTTTATATATGGCAAGGGAGGGCAAGAGAGAGAGTATCCATAAATATCCCAGATTTAATATTCTAGATATTAAAGACATGTGAGAGCACGCCAAAATGGCAAGATATATAATGAGAGGGTTAAAAGAAGCACAGAGAAAGGGAGTAGATTTTGAAATAATAAATTGCAATTATAGAAATATCATTTAAGGGGCGCCTGGGTGGCTCAGTGGGTTAAAGCCTCTGCTTTCGGATCAGGTCATGATCCCAGGGTCCTGGGATCGAGCCCCACATCAGGCTCTCTGCTCTGCGGAGAGCCTGCTTCCTCCTCTCTCTCCCTGCCTGCCTCTCTTGCCTACTTGTGATCTCTGTCTGTCAAATAAATAAATGAAATCTTTAAAAAAAAAAGAAATATCATTTAAATAATTAATAATTACAATAAATATAAGTGAACAGAACTTGGCCACTAAAAGAGGTCATCATATTGTATCAAAGCAAAACTGAAATCTAGAAACCTTGTTTAATCAAATATAACATGCCATGGAATTGAAAAGGTATATTATATTTCGTAAATCTAAGTAAAAAAGAAGAAATGTTATCAACTAAATTACAACAAAAGCTTTCTGATCACTTAGACTTCAATGCTAATTTAAAGAGCTCTTTTAGATTTATTTAGACATGCAATTTATCATACATAACTACTATGTGCATATAAAAAGTAAAATAGAAGCAAAATACATTGATTAAAATGTTTCTAAAATTTCATCACATCCACCCAAACCTCATGAGTCACCTATCCATTTGTCAATATCTATACAATATTACGGTTTGTGCCATCAAGAGCATTGGTGACTCAGCACTTCCTAAAATAATCCAAAAAAGACCTGAAAGCCAAGGTTCTGGCTCTTAGGACTGCTTCGCAATTATGTATAGTCTAGTCTATTTTGTTTACTCTTATTTTGTGAATATTGCCAAATATTGTGAATATTGTGAATATGCCAAATATGTCTGATTCACACTTTCTCACTCCTTTCCCACAACCATTTAGTTCTTAGGGACTAAAAGAAAGTCCCACTATGCTCTCGTGGGATTTGATTCTGAGCCACTGACATCCATTCTTCAAGTTTTGATATGGGTACTTTTTTTTTTAAACTAAGCTCTAGGCCCAACGTGGGGCTTAAACACAACTCCGGGATCAAGAGCCGCATGCTCTGCCAGCCAAGCCACAGAGATACAGGAACTTTTGATGCTTGTGCATGTTCAGGCAATAACAACTATGATGCAAATATCACCTGGATGACAGAGATTGTTAACGCTCCATTGATTGTAAGGTGATTGTAAGGTGAATGCCTCTCCCTTTGCCTCTCCCTCTGCTTGCGTTCTCTCTTTCTCTGTCAAATAAATAGACAAAAACCTTTTAAAAATTTTAATTTGATTCATTTTTCCTCCCTACTCCCCATGACCCTCCACCCTGCCTCTCAAATTCTTCATATCAGAGAGATCATATAATTGTCTTTCTCTGATTGACTTATTTCACTAAGCATGATACCCTCTAGTTCCATCCACTTCATTGCAAGTGGCAAGATTTCCTTTCTTTTGATGGCTGCATAGTATTCCATTGCATATATATACCACGTCTTCTTTATCCATTCATCTGTTGATGGAATTGGGAGGAAGACAAACCATAAAAGACCCTTAATCTCATGAAACAAACTGAGAGTTGCTGGGAGGTAGGAGAGAAGAGATAGAGTGGCTGGGTTATGGATATTGGGGAAAGTATGTACTATGGTGAGTGCTGTGAAATGTGTAAGCCTGATGATTCACAGACCTGTACCCCTGGGGCAAATAATATGTTAATAAAATTAAAAAAAAATTTTAATTTGAAAAAGATAAATGAAAAGTCCTTTCATATTTAAAATTTTAAAAACCTACTCGTCGATAACCCTGAGTTAAAGAGAAAAATTATACTGGAAATTTGAAAATAAAACCCGGAACCTTGTACGGGCTTCCTTGTGGCAACCTGAAATAACAGGTCCTGAATTTATCCTCCCACCTAAAACACCAAAAAATAATAAAAAATAAAATATATGAAACAACAGTTTTCAAAACCCTTGCCACTATTATTTCAAATATTGCAAAACCCTTGCAATTTATTATTTCAAATCCACTCCCTTTCTCTGTGCTTCTTTTAACCATCTCATTATATATCTTGCCATTTTGGCATGCTCTCACATGTCTTTAATATCTAGAATATTAAATCTGGGATATTTATGGATACTCTCTCTCTTGCCCTCCCTTACAACTTAAGATGGTGATCCATGAGAGATTGGAATCAAATGGGGTGAACCCAAAGATTGTTCCAGTCCGCTGCCTTGAGAGTTTCTAGTCGGTAGTGCAGGGAGGGGAGACACAGGTGGAGACTGGGAGACTCACTGAGTTAAAGAGACAAAGCTGGGAGTTCTGGGAGTCAAAGTAACACAGCTGGCCCTCCCAGGACCGAAGCCTCAGCGGAGACACATGCACAGAGTACCCTGGAAATCTGCAGACTGTCTCCCTCAAGGATTCAGGAAAGTATTGACAGCACATGCATGTGTGGAACCCATAAAAGGGCAAGACAAGAACCACTATGATGCTTAACTTGATGTGTTAACTTGACTGGGCCACAGAGTGCCCAGTATTGGGTAAAACCTTACTCTGAGTGTGTCAATGAGGGTGTTTCTGGGTGAAATTCACATTTGAATGGGTAGAGAGAATAAAGCAGATTGCCTTCTGCAATGTGGGTGGGCATCGCATAATCAGTTGAAGGCCTGATTAGAACAGAAGGCTGACCCTCCCCAAAGGGAAGTCCTTTCATCTGACTGCCTTTGAGCTGGGACATTGGTCTTCTCCTATCATCAGACTCAAATAGAAACACTGGCTCTTCTTGCATTTCTAGCTTGGTAGCTTTCAGACTGGAATTTACACCACTGGATCTGCTGGGTCTCCAGCTTGCTGACTACAGATCTTGAGGCTTCTCAGCCCCTATAACCATGTGAGTCAATTCCTTATATTAATAATATAATTACATGACATAAAAATAATTAACTAATGTAATTATAATTCCTGACAATAATAATATATATCATATACACATATACATCCTATTGGTTCTATTACTGTTGTACTATTACTCTACATTATATAATCATATTATTATTGTGTACAATAATCCATATATACAGCCTATCAGTTCTGTCTCTCTGGAGAACCCTTATACATCTACCCAAAAGATCAAAGGGTTGAAAGATGTTCATCCAGGCCCTGCCAGACTAGAAAACCTCATGATTTCTGGGACAACAGAAAGAGTGCTCCGAGGGACCTTGCCACAGTAGTGGGGAATAATTAGTCCCAGACTAAACTCTGTTCTTTTCCTGCCTAATAAACCATAAAGGCAGCCTGGAGAGGATCAAACCGTTTCCAAGGAACTTACTGCAGCCTAGAGCAAAGCTCGGAAATATTTGTAGAAATACAAAAATGTTGAGCCCCCAGCAATGTAAAATTCATAATGTCTGACACAGTGAAAAAAAATTACCAAGCATGCAAAGAAACAGGAAAATACAACCTATATTGAAGAAAAAAAATGATCTGAAACCAAAATAGGACAGACACAAATAATGACATTTAAACAGTTACGTTTACTGTATTCCATATGTTCAGAAAGTTGAAATACTATATGTTGAAGTTTATAGGATACAAAGTTAATGATATTATGAAGGATGATTTTTTTGTTTTGTTTTTTAATTCTAGTATAATTAACATACAGTGTTATATTAGTTTCAAGTATACACATGAAGGACATTTTATTTTTTTACTTTTTTTTAAAAAAGATTTTATATCTTTGAGAGAGAGCACAAATGAAGGGAGGGACAGGAGGAAAGGGAGAAGCAGACTCCTCACTTCATGGTGAGTTGGGCTTGGACGTGGGGCTTGACCCCCAGGACCCTGCGATCATAACCTGAGCTGAAGTCAGATGCTTAACTGAATGAGCCACCCAGGCTCCTGAGGTATTAATTTTAAGTATTAATACTTGTATTAGAAAGACCAGGTGCTAAAAGTTAATGAGCTAGGAAGAAAGATGTAATATAAATAAGAGCAGAAATCAAAATATAAAACAAAGATTATAATGGACCACCTGGCTGGCTCAGTGAGTAGAACATAAGACTCTTGATCTCAGGTTCATGAGTTTGAGCCCCACACTGGGTGTAGAGATTACTTTAAAAAAAAAAAGAAAGAAAAAACAGAATGTTAAAACCAAACATCAGTTCTTCAAAAGCAAGTAAAATATTTAAATATCTGACAAGATTGCACTGGAAAAAAAAAAAGAAGAAAATCACAAATAGTAATTGGAGAGAAAAATATCATAACAGAACACTGCTGTTACCTATGCCAACAGTTGGGAAAATTGAACCCAGTAAACAAATTCCTTGAAACATATAACTTATTAACCAAGTCCTGACAGAGTACCCACTTCCAAGCTCACCTACTAGTAAGGCTTCAGTGCTCGCTGTTAGGCAGAGACTTAGCTCCATTCATGGCCTGAGGGTCCCCATGCCATGGCAGCTAGGGGTGAGAAATTAAGATCTATCTCATGAGCAGAAGACTATCAAAAAATTCATGGATATATTTTTAAAAAGGAAAAGAGCTAAAAGTATCAATGACATGAAGTGAGCAACCTGCCTTATGTCCGTCTTGACATGATGTGACGTGAGGTGCACAACTTCCTTATGAAGTATCCTTGCCGAAAATGTTTAACCTGAATTTAATCAAGCTTCTAGATCTAACTGCCAGGTACAGAAGATACTTTACATAATACAGGAAATGTTGGAACAAGGTAAATGACACCATGAAGAAATTATCAGATATATCATGGGGATATTGTCTCAGGACAACTGGCTAACAAAAAATATCATTGAAACCAAACTAAAACAATATCGAAAGAGCCCAGATGTCCATCGACAGATGAATGGATAAAGAAGTTGTATATATTCCATTCTATACAGTGGAATAATTCTCAGCCACCAAAAGAAGACTATATACAATGGAATATTACTCAGCCATCAAAAAGAAAGAAATCTTGACATTTGTAACTACATGAATAGAACTA
The DNA here is from genome assembly GCA_004024625.1 of Mellivora capensis. Taxonomy (NCBI): domain Eukaryota; kingdom Metazoa; phylum Chordata; class Mammalia; order Carnivora; family Mustelidae; genus Mellivora; species Mellivora capensis. Next base: position 101,595 of record PISX010001995.1, on the reverse strand, counting down.
GAGGGTATTATGCTAAATGAAATAATTCAGACAGAGAAAGACAAATATCATATGATTTCACTTATATGTGGAATTTAAGAAACAAAACAGATGAACATAGGGGAAGTGAAGGAAAAATAAAATAAGAGGAAAATAGGGAAACAAACCATAAGAGACTTTTAACGATAGGGAACAAACTGAGGGTTGCTGGAGGGGAGGAGATAGGGGATGGAGTAACTGGGTGATGGGCCTCAAGGACGGTATTTGATGTCATGAGCACAGGTTTTGTATTCAAATGATGAATCACTAAATTATACCTCCGAAACTAATAATACACTATATGTAAATTAATTTGATGTATTTTTTTTTAGATTTTCTTTATTTATTTGACAGAGAGAGAGACAGCTGGAGAGGGAACACAATCAGGGGAAGCAGGAGAGGGAGAAGCAGTCTCCCCACCTAGCAGGGAGCCTGATGCAGGGCTTGATCCCAGGACTCTGGGATCCTGACCTGAGCCAAAGGCAGATGCTTAACGAATGAGCCACCCAGGGGCCTGAAAAATATCGTTTTTAAGAGATGCATGGTGAAGTATTTGGGGTAAAGTCATGGTGTCTGTAATTTATGTGAGAATGAATAACTCAGTAAATGGAAAGAAAGAGAGAGAGTTGGGGGTGAAGGGAGAGAAAAGATAAGATAAAGCAAATTTGGCAAAATAATAATAATTGATGAATCTAGGAGAGGAATATATAGGTTTGATTATTATTACTCTTAAACTTTTTTGTAGGTTAAAAAAATTTTTTTTAAAGATTTTATTTATTTATTTGACAGAGATTGCAAGTAGGCAAGAGAGGCAGGCAGGAGAGAGAGGAGGAAGCAGGCTCTCCGCGGAGCAGAGAGCCCGATGTGGGGCTCAATCCCAGGACCCTGGGATCATGACCTGAGCCGAAAGCAGAGGCTTTAACCCACTGAGCCACCCAGGAGCCCCTGTAGGTTTAAAATTTTTAAATAAAACCTTGAGGAAGCACATATACACACTCTTTTTGACACCATACAGATAAGATAAAACCAAATAAAAATGCCAGTAAAAGAAATGATGATTAAGGATGTCAATTACCTGGTGTTGGGATGGTGGCAGAACAAGATGACAGGGAAAAGAGGGTCCCATACGTGTAGAGCACTGTTAAAGTCGAAGTTTTAATGTTGGGTTATGGTTTCATGAATGCTTATTACATTATTAAGATAAATTAATAATTATATGAATAAAGAGGGTCAGAAGTGCACCAATGATGAGACTGCATCATGAACCAAGCATTATATTATTCCACTTCTGTGTTCCTAAGTCACCACCAGCCTGCTCCCCCAGAAACACTGAAAATAAACATGTACCTTGGGTGGAAAATTCTAGTGATGGGAGAAAAGCTGGACCTACAGCTATTTGAGAATGAGCTCTGAATTTTTCATCCCTTTCATCTGAAGCTAATAATTGCAGTGTTCCGAGAATAATGAACAACTATTTTAAATACTCTACCATTAACCAATGATTCAACCTTGTTTAATCACATTCTTATTTAAAGAAAATGATACACTTCCACTGTTTTTTAAGGAGACACGAGTAAGGATGAAATTATCATGAAGATACACAGTATAAGAAGACTAAATATATAACTTCTATTTAACAAAATTAGTGTTAATAATATTTCCAATAATTTATCATCTTAGAGTGTATATTTATTTTATTGCATCTAAGTGGAAGATTGCACAGTGGTAGAGAAGCTGTGCTTTGGAGTCAGAAAATCTTTGGGTTTAAGTCTCCACTCTACCTCTTTTTTTTTTTTTAAAGCTTTTATTTATTTTGACAGAGAGAGACACAGCGAGAGAGGGAACACAAGCAGGGGGAATGGGAGAAGCAGGCTTCCCACTGAGCAGGGAGCCTGATGCAGGGCTTGAACCCAGGACCCTGGGATCATGACCTGAGCCAAAGGCAGACACTCAACGACTGAGCCACCCAGGTACCCCTCCATTCTACCTCTTACTAGGTCTGACACTGGGCAAATATTAGGTCTCTCTACGACTCAGTTTCCTCATCTGAAGCAGAATCTTTATCAGAAAGATTGTTCCATCCTTAAAGATAGTCCATTGAAAGTTCTTCACTCAGCTCATGGCATGACTTATTTGTATAGCATTATTTCCTTATGACAAAATAATGTTAGAGGAATATTAAGTTTAAAAAAAAACAGAATGGGCATTATCACTCTTCATTGCTCTATCACTTTCCAAAAGGAAGTGTGTGTTTATAAATGTGTGTAAAATATAGCAGTATATATTTTAGGATCTTATCTGAAAATGAGTGTACCAAAGATACGCTTTTTTCAACTTAAATTATCTAACTGAGACTACATGTTGAAATTAACTTGACCAATCATACTTTTGTCTTCTTCATCATTGTCATCTTTTTTTAAAAAAGCACAATCAATTAAGAGACTTGGATGTACTATTCGAGATTCAATTTAAAAGGAGAGTTTCCACTCAAGGCTATAATGAGATATTGATTATTGTCCAAAGGTTAAATCCCAACTAGTTTCCTGGTCTGGCCAGTTCAGCTTTATTGCCGTCTGAAGATGGATACATTGAATTTATCAAATTGTCTAGACCTACAACCCACTAAATGTACTTGTCATATTTTCCTCAATCATGGGATTACTGAATTAAGCTGCAACCTTTACAAAATACAGATAAGAAGAGAAATACTTGGTTTGTAGCTGGTAGGGATGCGAGTGGCTTCATTTATTTTACCAATTTGTCTCTACTACCCTCTAGTGGAATCATAGTCATAATATCCTCACAGCATTGCCTCCAGATTACTAATACACCATGTATACAGTTTTGTCAATTTCAGCTTCACAGTTAGATATGATAAACTCCTGGAGGGAATTACTTTTCCACTGGCAATCTTGCATCTCTCTTTCCCACACTCATCCTCTCTGTATAGTACTGCCAGATTAATCTGTTTAAATACAAAATGTGATCCTGTCACTCCCTGCTCAATCAAATAAAAAAACCTTTTGTCCTTCCCTTTGCATTGTTTGAAGTGCTGTAGGTAAATTTCCCTGCAGTGACTTTTTTTTTTTTTTTCCTGCAGTGACTTCTTAAACCCTTCATGATAGGAATCTAACTCTTCTTTCCCCTCCTCTGTCTCTTTACCTCCTATCCCACTTTACCCTCCAGCCAAATCCCACTGCTGGATGTTCTCCAAACTTAGCCCCTGTTTTTCTTCTTTCTGCCTAGAATGTCTCCCACCTGATCATTCCCGCCAATATCCTTCTTCCATTTCTCTTTGCCGAAGTTGGGCTTATATTTCAAGAATTAGTTCAAATGCACTCTTTGTTCAGCTTTACCCAGCTCCTTTTGTCAAATCCCTTGCACGCCAGGTGCCTTTTTGATGCTGAGCTATCTGCTGCATATGCTGTTTCCTTCCCAGACGTTCCGGGCAGGCTCCTCTCCTTCATTCCCATTTAAACGGATAATATCAGCTTTCCTATCCGACCCAAAGCAAGGGTCACAGCATTAATGAAGACTTATCTGCCTCCCCCAGAGTCTTTTTCCCCCTCTCCTATGACCCCATAGCAGCGTATTCCACTGCTCACCACCAGAGCAATTTTTGTAAGAGATAGACAGTGATAAATCACACCTGTGAAGTGCTTACTGTGGGTTAGGCATTGATCTAAGGAAATAGTAGATGGATGACCTCATTTTATACTCAAAAAGATACAACCAGGTACTATTCATGTCTTCATTTGAGTAAATGAGGCACAAAGAAATAAAGTGATTTGCTCAAAGCCACAGATAAATTAAGGGGGAGAACCAGGATTTGAAAGGATTTGAGGCCATGCAGTCTTGATCCTGAACTTTTTTTTTTAGAGACAGAATGAGCACACAAGCATGGGGAGGGCCAGAGGAAGAGAATCTCAAGCAGTCTGAGCCGGGAGCCTGATGTGGGGCTCAATCACAGCACCCTGAGATCATGACCTGAGCCGAAATCAAGAGTTGGCTGCTTAACCAACTGAGCCATCCAGGCGCCCCAACGATCCTGAACTTTTAACTACTGTGATGGTACAACCATTCCGGGAGGGCTTTTGTTGGGACAGCACAGCTTCAACATTTCTCCTCCTGCCTCACATTTTTTTAAATCTGTTCATGTCTTCTGCCTATTGCTTGATTGAATCATTTTTTCTTTGGATGTTGAGTTTGATAAGTTCTTTATAGATTTTGGATACTATCTTGGATACTAGCCCTTTATCTGATAAGTCATTTGCAAATATCTTCTCCCATTTTGTTGTCTTTGGTTTTGTTGACTGTTGCCTTTGCTGTGCAAAAGCTGTTTATCTTGATGAAGTCCTAATTGTTCATTTTTGCCTTTGTTTCCCTTGCCTTTGGAGATGTGTCTAGCAAGAAGTTGCTGCGGCTGAGGTCACAGAGGTTGCTCCCTGTGTTCTCCTCTAGGATTTTGATGGATTCCTGGCTCGCATTGAGGTCTTTCATCCATTTGGAGTCTATTTTTGTGTGTGGTGTAAGGAAATGGTCCAGTTTCATTCTTCTGCATGTGGCGGTCTTATTTTCCCAACACCATTTGTTGAAGAGACTGACTTTTCTCTATTGGATATTCTTTCCTGCTTTCTTAAAGATTAGTTGACCATAGAGTTGAGGGCCCTACCTTACATTTTGAGTCTGTGGTTGGGATTAGGCTGTGGAAAGACTCACATAGGATCCCTGGAGTAGGAAGAAGTTCTTGTTTCATCTTTGAATTTTTTTTTTCTTTTTTGCTTTTTTCTCCATCTGGACCCTGAAGCTTTGAAGGGCAGGCTTGGGTCTGATTCTTGTTTGTATATCCATTATTTAAGCCCGCACTTTGGACATAATAAAGGCTCCATATAGTTACCAAATGTTGAAACAGCAGGTATTTTTCCCTTTTTGTCTTATCTGGTTACTACATCACTATACTTTGTATTCCCTTAGTACTTGATGTAAGCTATCAGCTAAAGGAAGATATTTAACTAGTGAGCTTAAAAGAAGTGTAATCATTTGATGTATTTTTCTTATCTTGGCCCCTCCTCTCAAGTCAAGGAGGACAGGTAGTCTAATTCATCTTTGTATCTTTAGTGGCCCCCAAATAATGCCAAGAGAACAGAAAACACTCAAATATTTGGTGAGTGGAACTGAAAGAGTTTAATATCCTGACATACCTGCAAGTGCCTGTCTCATTTTTGAAGAAAGAGTAAATTATGTTTCATCGCTATCGTTTTAAAAGGCGGAGTGTGTTTTTGCCACTCTGCTCTTTGGAATCTGTCAATTATAGTAAACATTTAAAAAGAAGAAGAATATTGCAGGTGAAACCCCAGGCCTGTATCATTCTAGATGATGGTTTACTGAGTTAAATTAGAACTTCCTTTATTTAACACCATTAGAAAATAAACTTTTATATTAATTCCTTAATTTACTCATCCATAATCCATTGCCCTGGGACAACTTTACGAAGATCAAGATTTAAAGAACTACTTCTCCCTCTCAATTTTTAGTTCTAGCAGAAGGGCCTATTTTAGGCATAAGGAGTATTGTCATAAAATCAAAGAAGTCCATAAAAAATTATCAAAAACACCTCAGAGATTCAACTAAAACAAGAACCCTGATCATCTCAGCAGCCCTGCTCATTTCTCCTGGCCCCGATTATGTTTAAAATAATTTACAGTTTAACACTTAGACTTACTGTGAATCTCATGAAGCTGAAGTGTCAAGATCCTGCGTTAGCACAGGCCCCTTCCTGGGCTCTGAGAGGGGGTGTTCCCATAATCGTAGGTTTTTGATAAAATGCATACACTAAGGTAGGTCTTTAAGGTGGTTGTTTCTTTCCCGTTCAACTCCCCACTGGTCGAACTTCCCCATCCGCCCAGTAGTACTGACGGGACTAGAACATTGTGGGGATTCAGCTCAGGGGAAGTTGAGCTGAGGATACATTTAGTTGATGATTAGTGGTATCTAGTTATTCATCCCCAACGCTTCCAAGTCATTGCCAGCAGTCCTAATATAGCAACAAGTTCTGGAAATATTCCTTCTACTCATTCTGTGAATGCTCCTGGCATGTGAAAATGAAGGTGTAGGGTCAGATGTCTTATCTGAATTGGAAGTAAGTGGGTGGTGGATAATAGAGGAGAAGCTAACCTGTGGGAAATTCTTCCAATTAGCAGATATGTAAAATTCTCATCATTACCTCATCCAAACTGAACTTCTCTTGTGTCAGGAATGCACTTATTAACACAGCATGACCAACGATAAATGCATCAGACAATTTTTGGAATCTGGAAACTTTAGAATCATGCAAATAAGAATTTAGCGTAATACCTGTGTTTGTAAGGCATAAGCTTAGACCAATCTTTTTTTTTTTTTTTTAAGATTTTCTTTATCTGACAGAGAGAGACACAGTGAGAGAGGGAACACAAGCAGGGGGAGTGGAAGAGGGAGAAGCAGGCTTCCCGCCGAGCAGAGAGCTGGATGCGGGGCTCGGGGCTCGATCAACCCTGAGATCAAGAGTCACATGTTCTACTAACTGAACCAGTCAGGAGCCCTGTCACAATCCTGATTCTAAACAGAATAGATTCATCTGCTGATTTTTGAACTTTATATAAATAGAATCTTGCAGTATGTTCTCTTTTGCCTCTGGCTTCTTTCGCTTACTTTTTTTTTTTTTTTTTTAAGATTTTATTTATTTGACAGACAGAGAGAGAGACAGTGAGAGAGGGAACACAAGCAGGGGGAGTGGGAGAGGGAGAAACACGCTTCCCGCTGAGCAGGGAGCCCAATGCGGGGCTCGATCCCAGGATCCTGGGATCATGACCTGAGCCGAAGGCAGACGCTTAACGACTGAGCCACCCAGGCACCCCAAGCTTAGACCAATCTTAAAAGCAGCTCATATGTGAAAGAAACTTGATAAATATTTTCTCAAATTTGATAGAAAGTCTAAAAAATCTACATGATGTTATCAATAAGGGGGTAAGAAGTCATAAAAACTTTTTTGAAATAATTAATCATAAAAAGCCAATTCAAATTAACCATGTTAAAGGGAAGACTGAATTATCTTTTTTCTCTTCATAGTAAATATTACAAAATTGTGTTTCACATAACGAGACAAAGATAAAGAATTTGCCAGTTGGAAGGATGAATAAGCGTTTAGAATATGGATTCCAAAAGTTGTTGCTCCCCAGAAATGTAGGACAAAAAGCATTATAAGGATATGTCAGACAATTAATACAAATATAATTTTCTATGAATTTTGTGACTTTATGGTACTTTTCAACTTTTAAAATTTTGTAATTTTACAATTTCTTATTCTCAAAATATATTCCCTATCACACCAAATCCAGCATCCTTTTTCTTTAAAACAGCCCCGAAATGATAGATACTTCAGGCCTCATGGATCCTACATCTGCCTTTGTCCATCTGAGGACACATGGATATTATATTGGCACCTCACAATCAACATGACCAAATCAGCACTCTCCCCCCAACACTCCCTCTCCAACCATAAGTATCCCTCAGTTTCTCTCCAGAAGTGTAGTGGCATCCATCCACTGTCAAACATATATCCTAGTCATCCCTGATGACTCTTTCTTCCTTAGTCACACACCAAATCCACGCCTCAGACCTTATAGTTCTAGCTCGTCATGATTTCCTCCTCTTCAAACTGACTACCACTACCCCTGTTCGGCCTCTGTTGGGATAGAAGCAGAGCCCTCCACTGGCCTCCTGGCTCTGATGCTACCTCATTGTCCCTCCTCAGATCTCCTCTTCAGCTGACTTTTCCCTCCTAATCCCACATCTGACTATGTCACCCACTATTCACTTTTTTTTTTTTTCCCAAATTCCACCCTTTGTCCAAATCCTTTGGGGGGACCCTGAAAGCCTTCTCAGGCATGGATATTGCCTTACTGCATAACATCATTTCTCTGATCCTTTCTCTAGCCCCCCCAAACTCCATTTATGTTCCAGGAATACTGAATTAATTTCAGTCCATCAAAGATGCCTTATTATTTCTTCTCA